>CM038220.1:66912193-67184010 GCA_021442155.1 Cymbidium sinense | reverse complement strand
GGGCGTCATCAAAATAGTTGAAATGACCTCTGATCGACGAATGGATTTCATCATCACGTTCAGAACATCAAAATTGATCAGATTATAAATATTACAAAATCTAGCAATCAATCGATTAAGTGCTCGAGCTATCAATGTATAGACACACATATCAGAGTCGAGTAGGCACCAACGATAACTAAATGACCTCCATTCATAAAATTGATCATGCATCTAGCTTCAAAACATCAAGATATATCAAATGAGACTGTCCACGCTCAATTCAAATGAGTCTGTGCAAATGTCGAGTAATTTGAAGTGACAACACACAAATTGAGGCTGAAATGGGCAAGGGTCATCAAAATCAACTCAAATGATCTTCGATCGACGAACGAACTTTGTCATCACGTTCAAAACATCAAAATTGGCTAGGATATAAATATAGCATAATTTAATGATCAACTGATCAAGCGCTCGAGTCATCAACGTGTCTGCTCACATATCGAGGTTAGAAGACACCAACAAGAATCAAACGACCTCCGTTCAAAATTGATCATGCCATTAGCTTCGAAACATTGAAATTTATTAAATGAGACCATTCGCACTCGATTTGGATGAGTCTGCATGAAAATTGATCGATCAAAAGTGGCGACGTATATTTTCAGTGAAATTAATTCAATTTAGTGCCGACTTGAACTAAATGGCCTCCGATCGAAAAAGCAGTTATCGTTGCATTGAAACAATGGAATTACCAAATCATATATATATATATGTACATTTATCGGTGCAAAATCCACATTACAATATGTAATAAATTCAAAATAAAAAAATCATAAATTACCCCCATGATTAACTTATTCATTTTCAATTTTGAAAAAATAATAAAAAGAAAAAATTTAAAAAGATAACCACTCCCCCCTTTTTTCTTTCCATTTCTCTCAACTTCTCTCACTATTCTCCCCCACTACTCTCTCTGTCACCTGATTTTCCTCTCTCACATCCAAGAAAAGGTAATTCTTCTACCTTTTTCTGAATTTTTTTCTCTCGATTTCTGCCATTTTCTTCCGTTCTCGAAAACCATCGCGCAGCTCGAAATTCTCGCACCCTCAGTGGCAAGCGTGTGTCTGCTGCCCATGCGCACCCACGGGATCCGACCCGACAGCCAGACCCACGACTGCGATCTCCTGTGACCGCTCATCGGTGAGCCGTGACACTCATGGACCACTCGGTTCATCGACCGGTGATCGTCTCAGACCCTTGCCTTTCCATTTGTTAGCTTTTTTTGCCATCTGGCGTCCTGACCCACCGATCATCCGTTCGACCATCCATTCATCACGTCGTAAATCCCACAAGCGGCATCGTAGTTCGAATCCGTCATTTGATCCTCCCAATTCCTGCCATTCCACACAAATCTGGCCATCCCGCCGCCATTTTAACAAAATCGCCATCCTATTTATTTCAACCGGCCACCCAAATCCACTCGCGCTCCTTCTCCATGAAACATGGCCCCATGGATGCGACCATCAATATTAGCCTTAGCAGACAATTTCGCATGACCCTTCAAAACTATCCTCCCTTTCGCCAATCGACCCAAACTGGCACGCTCAAATCCTTCTCATAAGCTTCAACCCATCCAAATTTTGTCGTTTTTCGCGGTGCCATCGGGAAGAACATCGTCGGCGTGAATTCTCCCTTCAATTTTGCATCGCGCCTTTCTTTAGTCACGCCTGCGAATCGGGAAGAACATCATCGTGGAATTCTTCCTTCAATTTTTTGGTGCGCACCCCTTACTTTGTCATGTTTCTGCGCTCGCAATCGAGAACATCATCAGGAATTCTTCCTTCGATTTTTCGATGCTCTTTAGCTATCCCCATTTTCTCAGTAAATCGGGAAGAAAATTGTTAGCAGGGGAATTCTTCTTTCAATTTTCGGCGTCACACCCCTCAATTTAGCCATCCCATTTTCACTGCACCGCAAATCCAAGAAGAACATCTTCAGCAGGCAAATTCTTCCTTCGATTTTTGGCATCGCACTCCTCACTTTGTTGTCCCATTTTCGCTGCGCAACAAATCGGGAAAGAATATCGTCAGCATGTGAATTCTTCTTTTAATTTTCGACATTGCACCCCTCACTTTAGCCGTCCCATTTCTGCAAATCCAACATCGTCCTTCTTGATTTTGCGTGCACTCAAAATCCCATTTCCATGCATCGAAGAACATCGTGTGAATTCTTCTTTTGATTTTTGGCGTACACTCTTACATTTTTTAATTGACATAACCCTTACTTTGAGTTGTGTACGACATGCACATCGAACATGTGTGGTTATGAATGTGAATATATATACATGCTTGTGTTTCTTTGTAAGTTTGAAGACGTCATTGTGCTTAGCAGGGCGCGACGAGTAAGCCACCACTTGTTAGATGTCGCTCCCCCTAGATGAAATGCTGTTGAAATTTTGTCTGATTTCTAGACTTAGAAAAAAAGGTAGAATGAATATATATTGCATTGTATGTTCTCTTTCAGGTTTAAAGACCTTGCGCTCGGAGTGTGAGAGATGAAAATCGTGGTGTCAGACACCACTCATTACTCGTACTAGAGTAAACCAAAATACCCCGATGCAACCCTACGGGGATGATCTTGGGGAGGCTCAAATGTCAAACCTTTTAACTAAAAAAAGAGAGAGGGGGAAAGTAGAATGATATGCAGCAGGTATAAAAGCAAAATAAAATAAAAAGAAGGGTGAAAAGCACTTACAAAATTTATCGAAGTAGGATTGAAAGCCCACTAAAATTTCTAACCGCTCCCTTTCAAATACCCTTGCTCTAACCTTTCAAGTAAATGGAATAGAATAGGCAACTCCCCTTAGCCTTATTTATAGAAATTGGAAGAAGTATAAAGAGGGGAAAATCAAATTTAAACAAAAGAGGGGGAAAATCAAATTTAAATAAAAGAGGGGGAAAATCAAATTTAAACAAAAGATGGACAAAATCAAATTTAAACAACAGAGGGAAAATCAAGTTTGAATAAAAGAGGGGGAAAATCAAATTTAAACAAAAGAGGGGGGAAAAATCAAATTTGAAAAAAAAGAGGGGAAATCAAATTTGAAAAAAAAGAGGGGGAAATCAAATTTAAACAAAAGAGGGGGAAATTAAATTTGAATAAAAGAGGGTGAAAATAAATTTGACTGAAAGAATGGTAAAATGAGAACTACTTTTAGAAATAAATCTTCTTCTTAAGATAACAAATTAAATTATCCTTTGAACACATAGCTCCAAAATGTTTTCTTTGCCACTGAATATGCAACTCTTTGTACAAGGAGATAGAAGGCCATACTAAATCCAGTTCTCTGAAAATCATAAAGCTTTCTTCAATAAAAAAAATCAAGAAATTTCATCCTAATTATGATTTTCAAGATCAATAATTTCATTAATTAGATTAAATTAGCTAAGCTATAAACATCTGCATGTGCTTGGACATAAAGATTTCAAGTGTAAATTTTAATGTCTGAAAAGGCTGTGCAGGTTAAACTAGAATAACAAAAAATGAAAATACAAAATCAATCTCATAATTCAAATATGAAATTACATAAAATTACTATACACCTGCATGGGCCGACACTCTTATGAATCTTTGAAATTCAAGTGTCGAGAATGTTGCGGGTTGCTTCGGTTTAGTCTTAGGATCGGTTGATTAACAAAACCTAAAACCTATAATAAGAGTTTCAAATCGGTGAAATATCCGGATTCTATCAAATGATAGATCTAATCTTACATTAGCGGCTAAAAGAGTTGGCGGATCTAAATCTCTTAAACATATTCAAATTAATCAATTTTTTAAATCAGACTAACTCAAATTGAGTGTCAATCTAAAAATTGCTCCAATTAAATCTAATCATTAAAAAGTTAAATCAAACTCAATCTATCAACCTTCCACAACTATATATCGAGGGCGACATATTAAGAAAACTCTAGCTCACAAAGGAGACAATGTCAAATCAAGTGTTATGCTATATTAACTCTCAATCAATCTCTCCGCGTCGGTGCGTGACGTGTCCTCATTTGCGTGGCTTGGCGGTAGGCTCCATAGATGAAGTAGTTACCGAGTCCTCGATTGGGTGGTTTGGCGTCGACTCCATTATATTACGATCATGGTATACCATTATGCTCCCAATGGCTCGCTTTGAGTTGTGAATCATATGGTATACTTGATAAGCAAAAAATCCTCTGTTAACTAAGATAGACTTAAGCTTATCTCCTTAGACAAACAACACCCCAGTCTACAAAGTTTCTTGGCGATGTAACTCATGTTGCGATAAGGACCCTTCTCAAGTTGGGTCACCTCCTCTAAGTAGGCGGGACCTTTTCGGGATGGAACCATGGGATCTAGATTGGGCACGTCATCATTCCCCCAACCATCCTATTTAAGCTATAATGATGAATTTCATATATCAAATTCTAAAACTCTATATGGTGCTACTACACGCTATGCATTCGTCGATCTAAACGATTAGCCTTAATCAAAAGTTTTCTCTCACTTATTGGGAGAAGTAATTAACTATAGGGGCTTGCGCCTATAGAAAATCTGAAACCAGATCTAAAGTCCTCGCAACATGAGGGTGAAATCTCTGGGTGGTGTCTTATCTACTATTTCATCTGCCTTCTGAAAATTATACTAACACTTTAAACACTCTTTTCATCGACGAGATTGGTGGTGAAATTTTTAGAGCCCACATGCATCGTAGACATCATCGAAGATGATCGTCTGCACTATCTTCTGTCCATATAGGAATATATTTTGTTGTATCTGTACTTATCTTATTGTATTCTGTCTAACAGGCATCGTCAAGAACTATTTTCTTGTTTTTGTTACCTTAATTTATAAATATTTATATCTTTTTTGTGCTGCTTTGTTTATACAGCTTTAAGTATTTAGAAGAAGTTGTACATTGATGTATATTTTTTAGTGATGATATTCCCTTTGCGTAGTAAGTAGAGGTAGTTGTGTTGTAAACTTAGTTTGAGTTGGCTTCTTATCCTTATTTGAAAATGGTTGCATTTCTAATACTAACACATTCACTTATCTTATATGAATGTAATCAATATGAATAATTATCTCCAAACAATAAGACTAATGCACAACACACTTATATGTCATGACTCTTAAAAGTTGTTAATTGCACTTCATTAAGAGTGTTTATTTAGCGCGAGTTGTTTGTGTATTTCATTATTGTTCATTTGCAAAATCATGCATCGGCCGATCACAAATTTTAACATGATAGTTGTAGAAAATTTTCTTACGATTCTGATATAAAGTTTACTCGATTACCATGATGACTCAATAAAAATCGATTCTTTGCTCACTTTCGACTCGCACAGTTTGCGCATTTGCAAAATCTGTAAGATTAGGCCCAGTAATTTTGACCATAGATGATAGTTGTAAAAAATTTTGTTATGATTTTAACGATATGAAGTTCGCTCGATTCTGACATTGTATAACTCCGATATGTGTAAATTTTGCCAACATGAAAGTTGTAGAAAATTTTGTTACAATTCCAATGATTCAAAGTTTGCTCGATTAGACAGTATGCCTCTAATGCGCAAAATACTGGTCTCAATTTTCAGCGCACCGTTTTTGCGCGCATTCGCAAAATCTGCTGCGTATTAGGCCGCAATTGTAAATTTTAACCTACATAAAGTGGTATAAAATTTCATTACAATTCCAACCATATGAAGTCCGCTCGATTCCAACACCGTATGACTCGATATCGCATAAAAAAAAAATTTCTTTCAGCTTTTTTGCACAAAATCTGCTGTATAGGCATGTCGAAAATTTTGATCAACATTAAAGTTGTAAAAAATTTCGTTATAATTCCAACGATATCAAGTTTGCTTGATTCCGACACTGTCTGACTCTGATACACGCAAAATACAAAAATTGCCCTCATATTTTTTTAAAAAAATTAAATTACTACCTAGATGATTGAGCGTCTCCATCGTTGATCATCCATTGTATGGATGACTATGCCTATTATATTAATATTTTTTTTGTGCCTAAATTGCTAATTAAGATTAGCATTATGCCTAATTTAAAAATTTTGTCATCATGTAAAAGCTTCAAAATGGGATAAATGACTTGTTAGATACTAACATAATATTCATATGTTAATCATATTGTTGAGAAATTATTAAGCGCAGATATCACACATGCATCTACATGTGAGGCCAATGGTAGGTAGATATATCATGGATGTGCCCAAACTCAAATTAGAATATTTTCTCTAGCCCAACTGATAAGCTCGCTGACCCAAGTCTCAAAGTGAGCCATATCAAAATAAGCAACAATAATTTTAAAGCTGCAAATTTTAAAGAGATTGAGCATCATTGAAAATAAAAACACTAATTGTCACGTGAATATTAATTTTTGTTTGTTAGATAATAAGAATGGAAGATAGTTATACTGAAGAAGATGATGTAAAACACTAATTGATCATTCCCCTAACTCGAACTAAAGCATCTTTATAAATCTACATGGCTTCCTCAATTCTTTTTACTACAAAAAAAACCAAACTTTTTGTTAGGTTTTATAGCTTATTGTGTAGAAACAAATAATAAAATAAATGTATAATTGTGGATATAAAGACCACATTAATAAATATAATTATAATATTTTGGTGTGAATTAATTAGTAATTTTTTATGTGTGAATAAAAAAAAGTTACATAAAAGTATGGCATGTTATCTTTTCAATAAATGCTAACTTTGGTTCATTTTGCATCACCTATGATGTAAATCTTTGCTTTCCTCCAAAATATAAATTCTACTTTTCAAAATCAACACTAACAAATTGACTCATAGAAAATAAATCCACTCAGCTAAATCAGCTTAAAGTTAATAAAAATACAAATCAATCGAATAGTAGAAAATTATTAAGCTCACAAACCATCACTTAATGAAGTATATATTAATCAATCATATATCAAAGTTGTCTCCTTGATGTAACAATTTTAACTCAAAGTTGTCTCACATCAGAACCCACATCTATTTACTTTAGATGCTTAAAAGAAGGCAATTCATGACTATTAATTAGACTCCTTAAAAGTTATGGCATAAAGCCCTTTAGCTTTAGCAAATTGGTTCTGATAGGTTGATCAGGAATGGTAGAACTATGAAGTCTTGAACAACTTGGCAACCCATACCCATCATCTCATCTCTAATGACAATTCTCACTCAAAGACGTTTGCTTAACTCTAGCTTTAATAATATTTAACTTAGATGATTAAATAATAATTAGAATTTATTTAGTAGCTCTAACATTACATTAAAAATTAATAAAACTGATAAGTAATCATAATTAATTAGGTTCTAATTGATACTAATATATGTATGAAAGGGATTATAAGTAGACTATTTAAATGTCTTACTATTTTTAAAATATGATAATCATTAAACTAATTAAAAATCCTAATTGAATAATAATGAAATCTAAGCAACATATTTAAATATATTAAATTACCTTCACTATTTTTTAAACATAATAAAAAATTAAAATGATTGTTTTTTATTTAATAATTTTAATCAAGTCTTTATAAACTCTTATGAATGACTATATAATTATCAGCTAATTTCACTGATAAAAATCATAAAAATTATTATCAACAATTTACTTATAATAATTTATGTCTATATCATTTAACATTAAAAAAATATTTTTTAATATTATCATGACTTATTAAATATTTTTATAAGCTCTGATCAGGTCAAGATGTCCACAGTCTCTTTGCTCCCTCTAAATCCCTCACATGGCTCTTACTTACTGAAGAGGAAATATATTGCAAAGGAATTGTGGAAGATACAATAGAGATCGATCGATGCAAATAAGGAGGTCAATGGTTTGAATAGGTAGATCTGTCAAGAAAATTAAGTGATAGATCCGATCAACGAAAGAAATTTGAATCCTGAGATCAAATTCTTTGAATATAAATATAAATAAATAAACAAACCCCTACTCACCCTCTTCCCAGCTTCTTCACGTCGTGATTTATTAGCCACATGGCGAGCGGCGATCCTCCCTGCCACGACAAGCCAAGCCAAGCTTTCCCTTATCCTAACGACCAAGACTTGTTAAGCGATCCTGCTTGCCACGACCTTGGCCATCCACACACTTCGAATTCTGTGCTTTACGACTAGATGATGATCTTCCCTGCCACTGCGACGATTAGTCGCGATTGTCAGCCATGGCGATGTCGAAGGGATGGCTTCAAGTTGTTTCATTGGTTCTCGCTATGAGCCTATGAGAGCTTTCGGTATTTGCCGCTTGCTGTATGAAAATCCTGTGATCCTTCTCAGTGAATCCGGCCAATGCTTGCCTATGGGCTTCTGGTCACTTCGACAGTCTATAAAGTGGCCAGTGCATACACCAATCAGATGATAAAATATAAATTAAATTTTAGATTTTATCAGATGTTTATATTTGATTTAATATCCAAATACAAAATTGTATTCAAAAAAATATCATATAATATTCTCTCTTAAAAGCTCATATACATAAAATAGCTCTGTATACAAAGAAAATGATTCATTTATAATTATATAGAAGCATAAATTAAAATAGATAATGATTCAAAAGGAATTTATATATATATAAATAAAATAGAAGTATAAATATGTAAAATAATTTACACTTCTTTTATAACATCTGTTGCTGCCTTTCATTCGGGGAGGAAATTAAAATTAATATCAAGTTTATAAAAAAGGAATGAATATTCAACAATATTTTCACCAGTCAATCTAAAATTTATCGTAAATGTTTATTTATATCTTTATATATATATATATATATATATATATATATATATATATATATATATTTTTTATAGAGCTAATGAGCAAGTTAATGGCTTGAGCTTGACTTGACTCAATTATATTAATAAAGCACTCTCAATACTTTCAAAATATATCATTAAAAAAAATCTTCTAAACACAAAATATGAACTCATTTAAAAAAAAAGACTTAAAATAAATTATATGAAATCAGCTACATAGCTAGCTTATTGCAGCTTATAAAATAAGTCAATAAAATTTTGGGATTATTTCTATTTTTTAATTTAAGTTTAAAATTTTAATGTATATTTTGATTTGAAATAAATGATATTTAGTATCTTAAAATATATTTTTATTTTTTATTAAATAATCAATATGTTAATTACATTAATAGTCATTTTTTACGAGATTAAATGAAATTAAAATTATAAAATTTGAGCTAATTTTAAAAAAAAAATTTAATAGAGTGGCGTTAATGTTAATTTTAATTTCACCAAATCAAATTAAAATTAATTTTTTTTTTTTAAAGGCAAATTTTCTAACTTCAACAAATGAGATCTTAAGTGAGATACAAAATAAATATTTATTTTTAGAAAATATGCATTTTACTACCATAATATATTTAACAGAATTTTAAAGCGTGTGCATAAATATATAATATTAATTCAAATAACTAAAAATAAATATATATAATATACTTTGCATAATACATGAAAACTAAAAAGATATGCAATCTTTTTTTTATTTAATATCAAAGAACAAATAGTTCCTTGATAATAAACAAATTATAGACGTATAAAACCTAAATAATATATAATAATTTGTATATACTTATTAAAGTGAATCGTCATAATTTATATCAATAGCGATCTCAAAGCATTAAACATATCTGGGAATAAAACTCCGTTTCTCTCTCCCTTAATTATTCACAATCCAAGCTATTATACATTACCATCTTTTATTATATAAATATTTGCTTTCCAATATCAAGATCTACATTCTCCAAATACTTTATAAAAAAAGTTTCCTTCCATTAATGGCAAAGGAGCTCTGTTTTCTTTTTTTGTTCTTTCATCTCTTCATCGAGATGGCGAGAATCCGTTTTCGATCTTCTAGAAATTGTGGGGCTTCTTCATTGTATTTGGTATCCATGTTAGAGAGCGGAGAGAGTGAAGGCAAGGAGAACAAAGCAAGAGAGGATGGATTATTGTTGAGGAAGAATGAAGAAGGTGGAGTGATTTATATATCTGAGGGATATCGAAAGGGTAAGAAGAGGTGGGATGTGATTTAACTTTTATGATTAGTTAAATATCTATTTGACGTAATTACTTAAGGTGAAATGTATGAGGAGAGTAGTTGGAATTTATAGAGGACGATGAGATGAACCTATACTTTTATTCATATGAGATTTATTATAATAATCATTAAATTATGAAGTAAGGACATGATGGGGTTTAGGAGCCATAGTCTAGGCTCCTCCGACTTATTTTCTAAAGCATCAATATTTTGTTATTAGCGCTAATTTTTATGCCAATTTTTATGGGGATAATTTTTAAAAGGGAGTACTTAATTAATAAATTTTATCAAAATGAGCTTTTTTTAAAAAAAATTAATAAGGAGCAAAAACGTGAATTTTAGTAACGTTTTCAGAAAACGTGACTACTATTCACGTTTTTTAATTTTTCTATTTCTTTTAACAATTTTTAATAATAATATTTGATAGAATTTTAAATATATTAAATCAACATATTTAAAATATATAAATAAGGTAAGATTATTATTTATCATTTTTAATTTTATAAAAAAATATATAAGAATATTAATTTTAAATAGTAAGTTTAAAATAATTTGAAATAGATAATTTAAAATTAACTTATGATATTTTTTTGAATCTTAAAATAATTACTTAAGAAAATTTTATATTGATAAATAGTACGATAATTATAATAATTTATATTTTATTTATAAATAAGATTAATTTTATTAATCGTAAAACTAATTTTAACTTAGGAATTTTTAATAATTTTAAAAAAATTCTTATTAATTTATATTATTTGGTGTTTTCATTATATAATATATATTTTTGTTTTAAAATTTAAATTTCTAATGAATCAGTGGAATTTATTTATTAAAATTTTTTAAAATATTTTATGTACACTTTTTTTAAAAAAAAAAATTTAAACTTCTCTCCTAAATTTAAACTTTTTGACCAGCTATAGTATTTTGATCTTATGCTCTTTGTTATGAATTATTGACTTGGTATCGTTGATCACAAAAATCACTTTCATGTTGACTCGAATTGAGATTGGCATAAGAAATTTTGATGCCTGTTTAGTTGCATTTATGATTTAAATTTCAATATATATATATATATATATATATATATATATATATATATATATATATATATATATATATATATATCTACAAAAGGAACCTATATATAAGCTCTATTTGTAAACAAAAGAAAACTGACTTAAGGACAATTTATGATTCTCCTCAGTTTTACCAGTTTTTGTATTATGTATATTTTATATGAAGATAATGACTACATTAATTTCTTATATAAGTAGTATTTCTTTCTTTTGATGTTAATGGATTATCTTGTTTGATTAGTAGACTTTGATCATATTAAAATAGAAAAATAAATGTGATGAATCTTATTTTTTTATTTTTATGTTTTTTTTGCATTTTTTATAAATATATAAGATAAACTTGCTTGAAATATAGAGTGAATTATTGAATTTTGAATGTTTAGTAGTTTGCATATTGGAGAATTTTGATGTGCTTGTTCTTTATCTTAGTGATATTTAAATATTTAGACTATTTTTTAAAAATATAAAAATGTAAAAAAATTAAAATATTTTAAAATAATATGTTGGTTATGATCACCTATAAGATACTATTGATCCCATAAATTTATTAAATAAAGAAATGTGGCTACTTAAAAATATAAAATAGTCTTAGAACAATTCGAGGTACATATGATCTACAACTACAGTATCTTGTACATCTAATGATGGTGGTGTTGCGTGGTGGAAGTCGTCGCCACGGTGTAATAATGCGGCGTCGCGGGGCGGTCGCCGAGTGATCTTCGCGCATATCATCTCCGGCTAGTCATTAATTACCTCGGTGGCAGAGGTAACATCCGGTATCTCTGCGATGGTCCGAAAGGTCATGTACAATGCGACATCGTGGCATGTATCGGATGGGTGAGAATACATGGAAGAACCGACTCGGGAAATGGGTGAACATGCCTTTCGTTTAGTCTGCGGGCGGTGTGCTATATGGGTAAGTGTATGGACCGACATCGGCATGGGCGATGGACTGCATCGAATCTAGCATGTGGTGAGAAAGTGATCTTGCATAGGACTACTCTTGTGCATCTCTGTTATCGATATGTGCATGTCCTTATTAAGTTTCAGCATAATTCCTCATAAGTATTGATCGAATCTTTGATCGGTGTATATCTCTCCCAAAATAAGCTGAGAATATATCCTGTGTGTCCAAGATATGTTCCCTCTATGGAGAAAAAAAAATTATGTTGTCTATTAAACATATAAATTTATGAATAGCATAAATTTTTTTAAACACTTACCATTAGTCTCTTTCCAGGAGCAGGAGGATAGTTGGTGGTCGGCGGTATGGTAGGAGCCCTAAGCATGTATAAGGAGGCCCAGGATCGATACCACCTCTATTCTCAATCAATTCTGCAGTGGAGCGCACCCACAATGGCATCGTGTCCTCCGTAAGGATGTAAATCACCGGTCAACATCGCCTTTCCCGTCCATCGGCTAAAATGAAGGATATAGGGTCGGCATCAACTAAAGCTTAGCTTTTGAACTGTGGAGATACCACTCGCGCTTCCAAGATCAATGGAACGGCGACCATATCTCACGTCAAATAATAGACATCCGCCACTCAGTGCTTGGTCTCGGCCATAAGGTTCTATCACTATGATAGTCATATAATAAATTTTATGTCTATGAAATTAAAAAATTATAATAACCAAAAGTGCAAATGGTCATACGGCTCACAAGCAAACCATCAAGCTCATCCTGACACTCCCAACATGAGCGGTTTCATATTCTGCGGTAACCTCATTCCATCGCAGCAACACTCAAACCTCCAACTTGGTAAGGTACCGCGGTGTGGGTCGACCAACATGTAAATGCTCCCGACCATACCTGAGTGCGGAACATCTGCCATGTTAGTCGCGATTGTGTTGCCTCATTCGACTCTCATATAAGTGTGCCAACACGGTGATCCAATGTTGAACTTGCTAAATAATGTCGGATCTCTAATAATGGTAGATCAAGATGTACCTCCGTATCGGCATGAGGAAGCATCTATAGTGAGCGATATGCTCGACATGCATCCGAACTCAACATCCGACATATCAAATATGAATCCTCGAAGAATGTCCAAAGCAACCACCGTAATGGCATGCGGTCCGCGTCAGCTTTGATGCAACGTAGATGTCAAATGTGGTGAATGGGATGGATGGTATAACATCTTTGATAATCATCGTCGCAACAATCGCCATGTAAGCCATCGTCCCACTCACGGTACAGCCGGACCTATGGAGGTCCATCAATCAACACCAAGGATCATGGCTCGTCTGCGATTTGATTGTCATCTCACCAATTCTGAAATGTGTTCGTCGTGGTGACCATCGCTCCACCAAAGTGAGTAAGTGGTGATCTACTCGAGGAATCAGTGACCAATGTAATCCTAAGTCCATCCATGAACCGGGACAATTTAGTGGCCATTCACTGATCATAAGTAAATGTGAAGCGACAGAGTCGTTATCGCATAAGATTAAGTGTAAGTATCACCAGAAATTAAGACAAAATATAAGAATGTACTATGCATATAAATAGTACAACAACATACCATATCGTGTCTATGTCGCCACGGATACGATGCTCGATGCACCTCCGGTGCGGGACCATAATCGAGGGGAGCTCACGGCGTCTACGTCGGCCTTCTTGCTCCTCCTTCCTCTGCGACATATTACGAAAATTTATTAATTATTAATGCATTCAATTTCATACGTACCATTAGAAACATGTAAGGTATTACAATTATTTTATTTCATAAAATGCGCGACTAAACTAGCCTAGAAAGAAGATGTCTGAGCAAAACAAGAAGCCTTGATATAGCGGACATACTAAAACTAGGAAATGTACATGATCAACTAGGAAACACATAGCCTCGACACTAACATTTAAAGAAACATTCTCGCTTACAGGATCAAATTAAGAAAAATAGATTACCACATATTAATATAGTACAGATATTTGAAAGAAAAGAAAGTACAATGCAAAGTTCTAAGTACAAAAGGAGGCGTGTGAGTACAAGTAAAACACATTGACAAAAAACTAATGTCGTCTTTATGGACAAGTAGTCTGTTGTGCCCCAGATTTTTGCATAGCCCACATATTCTGTGTGATCGCTGTATGTTCTCGTCCATTGTATTTGTATATCGCCGGGTCCCCAGGCTACCCGGTCAACATTTGGTGGTGCAAGATCTTGTGTGTCGAGTATACATCAACCCGATCATGGCGATCGGGGATAACATGAAATTGAGCTTCGTATGTTTGGCGGTACATCTGTATAGTGTAGTAAGGAGAAACGTAGTCTGTGTGATTTATGTGACACTATCCCATCACAGCAATAACATGAGGACATGGAATATGCAGTAGTTGTGGCTGTCTACATGTACAAATCGAGATCTTGCACTTCGACCTTGAACGACATGGATGACATTATGAAAACTTGGTATTTGATCACATTTATCCATGTGGGATCTGAGCATCTTCTTGCTTCATGCTCATTTTGCTGCAGCTGAGCCTTCACACGTGGAGCAAAATGTGAATCATTTGCCTCGGTCGAGCGGTCGAGTCTTTTGTTGAAGACGCCACCATTGTAGAAAATAAGTAATCAAAGCCGGATTGGTAAACCACGTGCCCTCTTTAACACCTTGAAATACTCGATCGTTGGTTGTCATGGTGGTAAAAACCCCTCATCATGGCACAATGTCCACTTTGCCACATCTCTTCGTAGCCACTCTATAGCCGTTTAATATTCTCTATGTATAACATGTGTAAATGTGGATGTCGGTTGTATTTCTGTACACATTTTGCACATGAACTCGTATCAAAATTCCATAGTTCGCATGCCTTCTTGAAATTTTCACGAGGTGTAACTGATGATGTTTTGCCCATTGCGAGAATCACGGCATGCGCACCAATCCGAATGGGTCAAAAAATAATGCATAAATCGTGTGCATATAATTGGAACCAAGTCTTGTAAAGTCTAATAAACCGTTCCAAGACTCATTGCATTCGCTTACGATCATGCTAAACAAACCATTGTTAGCTCGATACCAGGTTAACATACCCATACTTTCCCAGAAAAGTACCATCAAGACTCGGCTAGTCTCTGAGCGCCAACCAACTATGGATGGACCAATAAAATCCATTCAAATTGACCCTGAATGCTTGCCTGAATTCGATACAGTGCGGATGAACAAAAAACAACCATGGTGATCCGAAGCGATGCGACTCTTCCCGCCAAATATATTTTGTATGGCCTTCATCCCATGCTTTCATATGAAACTCTAATATCAAACTTTGAGTCTATTCGACCAATAATTTTCCTAGGTTTCAAGTCCAATTGACATCGATACAATTTAGTAAATAATAAATTGCGAGGTGCATTACTATGTGCTTTCGGCATTGAATGTGAACATGTGTGTACGACATACTTGAAATTACCAAGCACCACCAAGCTCTTGCTTGCCCAAGCATGTAGGACCACATGGCTAGGATTATTGCTATATGCAACGTGTCGTGAACTCGACTTATTAGAATCACATGTGACATATTCCACATTATTTGAGATTGACCAACCCTGCACTGTAAACTTTAGGTGTCTCTTGTCATGGAAACACATTCCAGTTAGGATAAAAGGTTAACAATTTTTCTTCCAAGTCATGGTTAAATAGGATAAAACATAAGTCTAAATTGATAACTTCACCGATATAGATATATTGAGATCAATAATATGCACACAAAATAACAATTAATCAAATCATATACAAATGAGTTTACTAAAATTGATAACCTAAAGTAATTTCATCATTTTATTCGTAATATCATATTAAAGGACTAATGAAAATTGATAACCTTTCACTAAAATATTCAATGAGTTTCAATTACAAATTCTAAATTGAGTCCTATTTAATCATGAACAAATTCATATACTAAACCTAATCTCAAACCCTTAAACAAAAAAATTTCTGTTCATATCCAAACCTAATCTCTCAAACTCCATTAGATCTTCTTTTTTTAAGCATCTTCTAAACTCACAACTATCAAATTAAAATATGACATTAAAATCATATTAGTTATTTTATTGGATGTAGTTAAACTTTCAAACTTTGTTGGAATGAAAAATACATTTCATAATTTAACGAGTCATCTTAATGACTAACAAAAAGAATAAAAAAAAGAACTGCTAAATGAATATTTCAGTCACAATTAAACTCTTTTTGTTTTACAAATAGTTCTGCTTTTTAGTCAAAAGAGGAAGCCCATCCAACCTTACTTGAAGATACTAATCAATAGCATCAGCTACTTCTTTTAAGAGGAGTTCATAGATTTTGGTTGGAAGGTGACTTACCTACATATTCTAAAATAACTTATGTTGTCATAAGGCTTCATGCCCTATCATATCATTATGCCTACAAACATTTATATGTTGTTAGAGAATAAATAAATTTTGGTAGTAATTATACAATAATGGCACCAAGTAGTTAGGCAAACCCTTTAGGTAAAGAGATTTTATAATATATGCACTATGATGGCACAATCATATTTACACTAGTCATCATTCAATAAATATTTATTGTTTCCTTATTGGCACCAAACTTTAATCTTGGCTTATTTGTCATTTATTCAACTAAATTTGTTTCATTGCTAAGCACTTAAATAAATTTAAATTTTGTGCCTTCACTCACCTTAATTTAGACATGAGACTTTTTCTTAGTGTATAATATATATATATATATATATAATATAATATAATATAATATAATTTTTATATATTTTTTATTTTATGTGCTTGAATTCATCTGTTTGATATTTTTATTTTTTCTTTTATGGGCATAAATAAGGAAAATTTCAAAGGGCATTTACTCTTCTAGATAACAAGAATTTTAATAATTTAATTCACAATAATATATTTTTAAAGATTTATAATTTAATAGTACAGTTAGTAAGAAAAACAAAAAGTGAGGACAAAAAAATTTCAAAGGAAATCCTCTATCATGTATCCAAATAATTTATGGAATGGACAATCAATAGGATTTCCTGTTTTGTTAATTTCTTCAAGCTTTTTGGCTTTTTGAAGGTTTATTCCTAATTGCAATAATATTGTAAATGATGTTTTTGACTTTACCAACAAAAACAGTAATCTCATGGAATAAAAATTCCATTGGGATGAAAATGGAGGACACATCAAACAACCTCTCACCCCCAAAAATCCCATAAGTATTCACTTTAAACAAAATATAAATATAAAAAAAATCATTAATTAAAATCTTATAGTTTATAAATTCATTAATATTATTTAAAACTCATTTTGCATTATGAGGGAAAGTTAAAACCTTACAGAAACGATATCATAATTTTAAAATTAATATATGTTAAGCATACTATTTCAAGTGAGGAAAGTTACCTATCATTTTGAAATCACAGTTCACTTACTCATTCACTAAGTTGAGGAAATCAAATTTAGTATTCCTACATATTACAGATGGATGCACTTATTTATTTAAATTTTTGCCGTTAAATTATGAAATACGTTGCATTCATTGCTACAAATTTAACACACAAAATAAGTTGATCTATAATATATATCTAAAAATACTAAAATACATATCACATGCATATTACTAGTTTATTTAAAAAAAAATAGAAAATACCTTTTTTAAAGCTTTCGGATATGCCGGCGGCGGATCTAGCGTGGATCGGGCGTCCCGGATGGTCGGCGGAATGACATCTAACCTTCTGATTCTTGGTGTGTGGATCGTCTAGGAGAATGAAGGTGAGATCGATCCGATCTCGATTCAATCAATCCAATTTTAAAAAAAATTGATTTATTAGCCCATTTAACATCATGGCCTTTGTATTGCTATTCACTTTTTTAAAATTTTTTGGCGATTTATTAGCTAATTTTAATCATGCTTACTTTAAAAATTTTGCCGATTACTATTCACTTTTTCAGAATTTTTTTATTTATTTTATTTTATTTTATTTTTAGTTGAAAACGTGAATGCAATTTACGTTATTGCTCCTTTTTAAATTTCTTTTAAGAATACTCCTTTTGCTAAATTTTATTAATTATATGCTCCTTTTAAAAATTATCCTTTATTGTAAAATTCAACATTAGCAGAGTATTAATAGCATAAAATTGCCATCAGCCTTTCATATCATGTAGGAATATGTGCTTGTTTATTTTAGAGTCTATTCAATTGAAATTCGAAATTTATTTTTTTTTTAAATATTAATAATTTCTTTGAGATTATTGAATACTCAAAATGTGATGTAGAAGAAATTAAATCTCAAAATTTTAAGAATAATTATTAATTAAATTTACTGGCATTCACAAATATTGCTATTTTTCCACGCAATTTTTTTTAAATTTTTATTTTTTGAAATTGATGAGAAAAAGAAATCTAAAATATTTGATTTGAGTTTTCTATCTTATAAAATAACTTTTTCTTTACTTAATGGGCTATGAATTATCTTATTGATGATAAATTTTAGGTTTTTATGTTTTTTTATTTTTTTGGCCTATGGGTAGTGATGGTGTTCGTGTTAGTAGTTCGCGATATGTTAGGTGATAGAGGCGAGTGGTCGATTAAGGTTGCGGCGCACATCATCATGATCTTGATCGGACGGTCGACATCTCGCAGCGGTGAATTGTGAGAAAGAAAAAAAATGCCTACGTTAATTGTTAAAAAATGCAAATAGCTTTTAATTGGGGTTTTAAGTACACAGTTATCCTATACTTTTATAATTATAAATCAACCGCTTTTAATTTTAATTTTTTAAATTAACATTCTAATATTAAATTTTATAATAGAAACTTAATTCATATTTTTTATTTAAAAAAACTTTCTAATGATTTGATTATAACACATTCAAATATATAAATTTGGTAATTAAAAATATAAAAAATTAACTTATAAATATATATGTATTAGATAATTATTTCGTAAAAATTTCTTTTTAATTTAATAAAGAAGGATTAAGCTTTCGGCGTAAAGTAAAAAGATAAAGAGACAAATGTGAATATATTTTTGCCCGATCGAAATGAATATTCTTGCGTTTGTTTGCAGAGATTAATTATATAAGCTGACAAAGTTGCCAGTGAATACTGCTTGTCGAATTTTGTTAGGTTGAACATCTTGCCAAATAAATATTTTAAAAAAAATAATAATAATATTCTCTATGTGGTACGCTATCTTGTCGAAACAGAGTCTTTGTGGACATGGGAGTTATTACTAATCCTACTAAAATTGTAGATGAAATTTTCAAATGCTATTCCCTTCTTTTCAATAAAGCTCAACCAGCTCTGGCTTCCTTGGGAGATATCCTGTGTACAACCCTTACTACCCATCAGGCTTCGGGCCTTGAGGCTCCTATTTCATACCAAGAAATTATTGATGCACTACATGATGTGAATGGGGACAAGACCCCTGGCCCTGATGGATATACATCTAAATTTTTCACTAAATGTTGGGATCTGATTGGGAAATAGTTCTTAAATGCTGCTCATCATTTCTTCAAAACTAAGAAGCTCCTTGATTGCTTTAAACATAGTGCTATTACCTTAATTCCAAAGATCAAGCACTCAACAACCTTGGCATATTACATACCCATATTCTTATGCAACACGTTTTATAAAGTTATCGCCAAAGTTCTTGCTAATAGGCTTAAAAATGTACTCTCAATTATTGTTCCTTCTGCCCAATCGGCCTTTATCAAAAATAGAGATATAGTTGAAAATATTGCTATGGCTAACGAAATTTTCTTTGACTTTAGGAAAAGAGATTCCCAGAAGGCCTTTTGTGCTAAAATTGATCATAAAAAGGCTTTTGATTGTATTAACAGGAGAACTCTTATTCAAAGGCTGATTTAGAAAGGTCTTCCTCTGATCTTTGTAGATTGGGTTGAAGCATGCATTTATGATATTCCCTTTTCAATTGTGCTCAATGGTCAAATCCATGGCTATTTTCACTCCTCAAATGGGGTTCGACGGGTGTCCACTATCCCCCTTCCTCTTCACTATTGCAATGGATATGTTCTCGTGCCTTCTTGAGCAAAAGGTGGCTGCCGCTGAATGCATTCCTCTGACATCTGGTAACTACTCTATTTCTCATCTTCTTTTTGCAGATGATATCCTTTTTGTGGGAAAGGTGGGGCATAAATCAGCAGTTGCTCTAAATGATGTTTTAAAAACTTTCTCTATCTTCTCGGGGCTTGAAGTGAATTATGCCAAATCCCAAATTTGTTTCTCTGTGGGTTCTGAGGAGGTTGACTGGATTTGTGGATTTCTGAATATGGAAAAAGAGAAATTTTCCCTCCCCTACCTTGGGTTACTATTAGTTGTTGGACCTCTAAAATCCTTTCATTTCTCCTCCCTAATCGATAAACTCACTTCTTGGTTAGCGAGTTGGAAGTCCAAACGGCTATCGTATGGTGGTAGGCTTCAACATATACACTCCTCTATAAACAGTTACCTTTCCTATTGGATGAGGGCAATATCTATTCCTAAATGCATCCTGAAGAAAATCACATCCTTGACAGCTAAGTTCTTTTACCACGGTGATGTCGTTAAGAAAATGCACACAATCTCTTGGTTGAAGACGACCCTTCCAAAACTGAAAGGGGGCACTGGGTTGCTATCATCCAGCACTATGAATACCATGTGTAAAGTAAAGGTTATTTGGAAAATTGTTAATCGATCTTTAAATTTTGCTTCCTGGTGTTTGAACAAATATGGCTCAATCTGGAAGCAGTCTACTCAATCCTCAACCTTATGGAGAGAACTCCAATGTCTTGCTTCTTGGTTTAGAAGCCATTTTTCCTTCCATGTGGGTGATGGCTGCTCCTTTTCCCTTCTTACCGACCCTTAGTGCCAAGGGAAATCAATAATGGAGATTTGTGGCCCTGGTTATCATGATGTGCTCGGGCATTCTAGGGATATGGCTATCAATTACTTCATTAGGCAAGGGGAGTGGGCCATTCCGGCCTCCTTTGCTGAGAAATTCATTGCTTGTATTAAACCTTATTAAACTTACTCCTATCTCTTGTCATGACATGACAGTGGAAAGGTGAGAAAGTTATCACCAATAAGACCATCTTAGAATCGTTATTTGAGCACTCCCCCTCAGTGGACTGGGCAGATGAGATTTGGTTCAAGGGTTATGCTATTAACTATGCAATTTTCTGCTGGATGGCTAGGCTGGGTGGGCTTAAAACTGCTGATATGCTTAGTTCTGGTGGTCTTAGATCCAAGCTCCAATGTCAGTTATGCACTTCTGAAATGGAGACACATTCTCATCTCTTTTTGGGTGCCTTTTCTCCCTGAATATTATCAGAACCCTTCTACCAAATGGTACATTCTTTCTTTTCCAACCCAATCTTCAAACTGTGCTTGAGGGGGCATCCTTGCTTGAGCATAAAGCCTTGAGGAGTCTTTATCTTTTGATTATTTCTGTTATTGTGTACTCTTTATGGTGTGAACGTAACTATAGGCTCTTTCAAAAAATGGAGTCTTCTTTTACTGTTATCTCCCTAAAGCTCAAAACTAGATTGGCATCAAAGCTTAACAGGTGGCAAATCAAAACCTCTTGGCTGTGCTCTATTATTTCTATTCTAAATAGCTAGAAGAATGCACCTGGAGGTATGGACTCTCCTATGTTTGGAATCCTCGGTGATGTTTTTTGATTTTCTGAATGTGTTATTCAAAATCTATAATGCTGGTGGGTCTCTTGGTATGTATTGTTTTCTTCGGATGAGAGGTCCTGTGATGGCTGGCAATTAGACTCCGATTTGTGGGATTTTTTGGTGATGGTTCATTATGGAGATGCGAGACCTTTGTGTCCTGGTTTTGATGGATTTGTTTTGGGTATATGGGATGATGATGAGACTTTACAGCTTGGCAGCTTCCTGGATGACATTCCAGCAACCTGGCTCATTGTGGCTATTTTTCTGTTGGCTATAGCTTTTTCTGTCCTAAGTAAAAGGCAATCAGATTCACTAGTTTACTGTGCCATTGGAGGGCGGGATTGTCAACGTTGGTTTGCCTCTCTTTTGTGTTGGACTGTCTTGGTTATTCATGCTGCTTGCTGCATGCTCCCTATTCTTGGGGATGACCCAACTGTCTCTGAATCCAAATAGAATAGTTCTCTAAAGCTCTGTGGAGATTTGTTCTTTACTTTTGTTTAGGTCCAATTGATTTTTTGTCATTTATGTGGGTTCCGACCCTAAATTACTTATGCGATCCCTTTTGGAATGAAAATTGGGCAAATGCCCTCAACTTTTTCCAAAAAAAAAAAAAGTTTGTAGTATTTTTTTTTTCCTTTAAATTGTTAGAATATATTCTTTATGTTGAACTTGTCAAGGTTATGATGTGCTCCATATGTTGAACTCACCAAGTACTTTCTACATATCATCATTATTGGGATTCACTATGAACAAACCTTGAAGCATGCTTAGGCAAAAGGTCAATTAAATCAGTTTAAAATATACTTGTTCACTTTCCGATGATGCTACATAGTGTTTAATTTAGATATGATAATTTTTTTAAAAATTAACTGTAAAGCTGCTATCAAGAAATTAATATTTTGAAAAGTTATTACAACAGATCTTGTTATCAAAAGAAGTTTTTCATTACAAAATTTTCAAAAAATCAACCAAAAAATTAATAATTAAATACAACTTAAGTTGCTTTCTAAAAAACAAAGCAATAAAAAAACTATCCCAAGCTCTCTCATAATGTATTAAGAGAAAGGTGACAAACTCTTTCAATGAAATATTATTTTCTAATAATACAATAGAGATAGATAACACACACACATACATACACACAATTAGAGATTCTCAAATAATATATTACAAGACACACCAATTAAATTGCTGGTAAAATGTCAATGGTCTATAATATAATGATTTCAACTAGTAAATGTTCTAATAAATTTTCATTCTATTTTTTAAAAATAATTTTATATAATAAAAAATATATAATTATTAAATTTTATTAGATATATATTATTCCAAAGTAGAATAATTACATGAGATTACAGAGAAAAAAATAAAATGATGGAGACCACAGGGACGGGTTCGAAACCAAAACCCATTAAACAAGAAATGCATAAAAACCAAGGAAAAAAATCAACTAAAACTGTCCGTACTCAGAGAGGCAAAAAATTCTTGCCAGGAAACGATTGTTGAAAAACAACTATCAAGCCTACAAAAACCAGCAAACCAGTGGTTGACACCTCCTGCCATCCAGTGGAGCCACAGGAGCAATTGTCCTATAGAGTGGGAGAGATGAGCATAAGGTCTGTGATTGAGAAAAGGTCAAACCCAAGCTTCAGGTTGCAGAAGATAACCATCCAAGGAGGAAGCTGGCACGAACAGACACGAGTGTTGCAAGGTTAGCATTAGAAAGAAGATCTTTGTAGCAAGCTGATCTCATCATGGTCCGGGAAAAAATAGTCAAAACTCTTAGATAAAGCATGTTTACAAAGAAACAACCCCACAAAGAATCGGGAAGCAAAAAACATAGTGAGAAAAAGAAAGCCAAAATGTAACCATCTCAAAGATCTCCCCTCCACAATTCCAGAGATTGGGTAACATGAGTTGGCTAATTTGATTTGAACTTCCACCTTCCCAGTTTAAGAGCTACTAGAGATCGGATGTTGGAAACTAGAACGTAAGGAGGTGAAGCCCCATTTTGATGAAACATGCAGTTCCTCTCTCTCCAAATGGAGTAAACAGTAATGGTAGTAATAAGATAATGAAGTCTTTTCAAAGCTTTATGAGGTAGGTTAGCTGTAACTCCAATACTTGCTGGAGAGTGTAGGGAAGCAGGAAAAACTACCCTTCAGGCAAAAGGTTCCTAATCAACCACATGGAGTAGGAGCATTCGAAGAATAGGTGAAGATGGGATTCCTCAGAGGACTAACAGAGGCAACAATCAAAATTGGAGCGAAGTCCTCTGTCTTGAAGAGTATCAGATGTTTTTAGCCCACCGATACAAGTCATCCAACAAAAAATCACATAGTAAATAGCTGAACCCTTGAACCAGATTTTCTTATACCATTTCAAGATAGGATAGCAATAAAAAATAATCTTTGAGGATAGTATTAGTTGGGACATTGCAATCCTTCCATATTATACATTCATTGCCTATACCCACTTTGATACCACTAATGATATTATAACAGTGCTGAAAATTTGACTGTATGGCTTTAGGAAGGAGGCAAACCCCATTATGGATGATAGAATTAAGATAGGCAAGGGGAGAAAAATTCAGAATATCGAAGCAGGGGGGGCCAAGGATTTTATATAGAGAATTTTCTGCACACCATGGATTGAAGAATAGAGAAAGAGAGGCGCCATTACCAATGTTGAAAGTAAGATGATCCTTAAAATGGGCTGCACATAACCTTAAATCTTTCCAGAGAGGGGAGGACCAACCTGGGAGTTTAGACTAAAGGTGCACATATCTATTAATAAGCCAATTTGAACGTGGGGAAGCTTTGGTTAAAACTCGCTAGAACTGTTTAGACTTACATAGGAGGTTTAGAGAGGAAGTGGACAAGAGACATGTTTTCCCCTTATCCCTAGGAAGAGTAGTTTTATTCTAGGATATGAGATGGATCTTCTATTGTTCTACAGTACAAACATTTAGCACAGAAAGAAGAAAACTTTTAATAAGACATTTTTGGAACCGCCACAGATCTGAGCCAGAAAGAAAGAAAGCTATTGACTGTAGATCAAAGTAATTTAATTATGCCCCTAAAAGAAAGGAATTTTGACTTTTAGCTAGCTAACCAAGTGAACAATCTATCGAAGAGAGAATTGAAATGAATCGACTTGAGTGAGCCAGCAATAAGAGGAAGACCCAAGTATTTAAGTGGGAAACTCTCTTGAGTCATATTTAAAATATCACAGAAGTGTTCATTAGTGCTAGAAGCTTTTGAAAAGCAAATGATCGACTTTTTAACATTAACACTCAAACCCATTGTAGTTTGAAGCATATCTAAACTGCCTTTGAGAGATACTGCAGTCTGGATATCCACATTCCCAAGAGTTAAAAGATCATTTGCAAAAAGAAGGTGAGAAATTAGAAAGTTACCTGCATAGAGGGGAATGTAACGTCTAAGATTCAATTCTCTATCCAGCAAACAAGAAAAGGTGTCCATAGCCAGGGTGAATAAGAAGGGAGAGAGAGGGAAGCCTTGTCTAAGGCAGTTTGATAAGGAGAAGAAGCCCCTTATCTCGCCATTAAGGATTATAGATGTCAGTGATACATACAGAGATCCAACCTACAAATTTTGAAGGAAAGCCTTTTTGTTGAAGCCTGAGAAGAATTGAATTTCTGTTAATAGTCTCAAAAGCCTTCCTTAAGTCAAATTTTGCTATGAAGCTCTCGTGTTTCTTAGAGAAATCCCAACAGATTTCATACGCCAAAGCTATATTATCAGAAATATCCCTCTTTAGAATAAATGCAGATTGGGCTTGATGTATTATTGAAGGTAGAACCTTTTTTATTCTATTCATTAAAACCTTTACAAGCACTTTATAAAAAGTATCACAAAGAGAAGTAGGCCTAAAATCTGCTAAAGATCTTGTGTGCTTGGTCTCAGGGATGAGGGTAATGAGGCTGTGTTTGAACATACTAGGAAGTTTGTTACATTTAAAGAAGTGATTTGCTGCTAGTAGAAATTGTTTGCTAATGAAATCCCAATAGTGAGAATAGAATTTGGACTTAAACCCATCAGGCCCAGGTGATTTGTTTTCATTAATTTTTTGGAGGGCCTAATGGATTTCATTTGAGCTCACCTCAGTAGCTAGATCTGAAGATTGATCCGAGGAGAGAATGTTATCACTAGGGACTTCATGTATGCTAAGAGCCATGGAGTTATCCATATTGAAGAGAGCCGAGTAGAAATTATAGATTTTTGAGGCAACATCAATAGGCTTAGGGATCAAGCCCTCACTAGAATGAAGTTCTCTAATAAGATTGATATTCTTTCTCTCCTTAATGGAAGTGTACAAGAATTTGAGATGGTCATGAGAATTTGTGAGCCAATGGACTTTGGCTCTCTCTGTTTAGAGAGCTTCCTTGTTTGATAAGTCTTGATATCTTTCTTTGATATCAAGGACATCTCTTAAAAGAAAGGGGAGTATCCTTCTCAAGAGAAAGGAGGGCTTTCTCTTGGTCATTTTGGTGGATTTGATAAGGTTTTGAAGTGATGAGGAGTCCCATTTTTTGCTTTTTAAAGCATCTCTAGTGAGTTTAAGTTTTCTAGAGAAAATATAAAGAGGATCTCCTAGGATGAAAGTATTCCAAGCCTTTTGGACCTCTACAGAGAAAGCAAGGATAGTAGTCCAGTAGTTGTGAAACATAAATCTGTGGGTCTGGGAGAAGTTATGCTGGAGATAAGAGATGATTTGTGAGTGATCGAGGAGGAGAGGCGGCAGTAGGATGTCGAAAAATGGTCCAGTCACTTTAGGATGCACAACACTTTATCAATCCTAGTTTGAATATAATTAATCAGATTGGACGGGTAAAAAAAAACTAGAGTGGGCAAATAAGTTCATCTTGAACATAGTCCCTAAAGTCGAGAGCTACGGGATCATTTACCTCCATATTTTTATTTGTTATAGAGAACACAATTAAAATCTATCATAAGGATCCAAGGTGCATCCATAAATTAGAAGATATCCTGTAGTGAATTCCACAAATCCAGTCTATCAAAAGCCTCGTTAAAAGCATAAATGCAAGTGAAGAAAAAAGAGGTAAAGCTATCAATCATGAATTCACCATTGATCAGTTGGGGTGTACTAATCAAATGATTGAAGGAAATAGAAGCAGAGTTCCACTTAATCCATATCCTTCCTCCAGAGTGGCACTTAAAGTTGGAGATGTTATCTTCAAAAAGAAATAGCTTGAACTTCTGAGAGAAAGGGCTTAATTCAATACAATCCAAATTAAGTTTAGTTTCAATAAGACAGAGAATATCAAGGTGATATTCCCTAACTAATCACGTGCAATCATTTAGCCTACTACCAGCCAAAAGACCACGAACGTTCGATCCATAATCGCATGAAGAAGTATGAGGAGGGGGCTTTTGCCCTTCTTCTTATTATTGTTGTGAGCCTTTTTAGCTAAACTAGCATGTGAGGTAGGAGACTTGAACTTCTTTGAATCCAAATTAGTCTTCTCTAGGTTCAAGGACTTCCCAAGAATATTAGAGGACTGGTCCTGAGCTTTTTGAGCATGAAGCATCGAAGGAGAAATAGTAGCAGAGCGAGTAATAATGTTGTAAGAATAGAAGATAGCTTGCTAAGGATCGGACTGAAACATGTTTCCTTGAGCAACATGTTCAATGTTTTCCTCAGGGGGCTGTGGAGATTGGGTGGGGAGCTGGTGTAGCTCATTTATGGTGGAGGAGGGGAGTCATTCACTCTCTTTTGGGAGTGAATGCCAAGAGTCTGGCTATTGATCAGTGCTTTGAATAATAGTCTGTGGGTGACTTGGGAGAGAGGCGGGGACAGATTGAGATGCCACATTTGTTGTCCAACGAGTCCTGCTCTTGCTACAACCTCTGTGAAGAGGGGGTTGGTTGGAGTTAAAAGGACAGGAATGGTCTTCATGTGCAAAGGAGGCATATTTGACACATGGTTTATGCTTCCAATCATAAAGAATGTCTTGCTTAAATACATTCAAATTGATATAAATTGCATTAGGAAGGGGGGAGGAAGGGTTACGATTCTCAAGGTAACCTAGTTTTAGACATCGTGAGAGGGACGACAGGGAATTCCAATCGACTTCGCCACTTTAGAAAAACCTGCTTCATTCCAAAAACACAAAGGGAAGTTAGGCAACTTGATCCATAGTGGTATTTCAAAAAAGTTTTCTTTGGATGGATGAAAATTGTAGGACCACTTTTGGAATATAAAGGGTCTTCAATTGAGAAAGCATGGGCCATTATTCCATACGAGATCAAAGTATTCTTTTCAAGAAAATTTGAAGAGGAAGAAATCTATCTCTAGAGTTAGCAGTTCAAGGCTTCCTTTGAAGGACCACTTCTTTTTGACCGCTAATAAGGAGTCGTAGAAGGCACTAGATCATGTAACTAAAGAAAGTTGTCATTCTTTTTGTCCTTCCTGAATTTCCTCTTCCGAGAAGTTAACCCCGTCGGACTCACTCGGTATGTAGTTGAGGGTGAAAGACTTGTTCGTTTCGTTATGTGAAAAAAGTAAATCCTTTGAATTGCAGAGTGAGGGGACGAGTGTCTTGCCCGGCTCAGAGGGAGTTTGGCCCCAAGGGCGAGCACCAAGGAGTGAATTAGAGGGGAGGGAGGAAGAGAGGGAGGGAAGGCTCGTGGAATCCATGAGGGGAAGGAAGAGAGAAAGGAAGCCCCTCTTCTAGAAGGAAGGAGGGATTTGAGAGCCAAGGGAGAAAAAACTAGCCTCAACTAAAGGAGGAGCAGAAATATCTGAAAGCAGAGGAGAAAACCTAAAGTTCATCCTATCCTAAGAGAGAAGAGAGTTGATGAGATTACAAGATGCAATCTTTCTTTACTTGAACCTTATGCAGATAAAAAAATGGCAGAGAGAAGTATTAGTAAAGAAAGAAGAGCTCAAAGTTTGCCCTCTTATTATTCTTATTAGTAAGATTATGACATTAATTAAAAATAAAATTAAATTCAATGTATTTGAAGAGACAAATTATACTAGTTGAAAGAGGTCGAATCAACATAAAATTATTATTATGATATTATAATTTTTTCCTTTAAAAAAAATGGAACATGTTTTAATAGCTATCATATTACAATAAATTTAGTATAAAAATTATTTATTATGATGAAATTTTTTAAATTAGTTTAACTTAAGAGTCTAAATTTTGACAAGAAATTAGAGAGTTAAAAAAAATTTTAAGACTTTATTTGATGTTTGGCAAAGACAAACATAAACATTAACTCCCATCACTTATTCGTTGTTACTTAGTCTCCTTCACTTCTGTAAATTAAATTGTTGTTGCTTAATCGCGATTCTTAGCGATAACACGAACTAACATAAGCGATCATTATTGTGCATGTCATCACCTCTAGTATAAAATTATTCATCATGAATACAATAGATTAAATAAGTGTTATCAATTTTATAATTCAAACTTCTCAAGTTAAGAGAAAAAACAAATTTTTATAATCTTACTTATATGATAGATAATTTCAACTAATTCAAATTATATGAATTTTTTTTCTAAAATTTTAATATAAAAATTATACTATCTTTTATAAAAGTTTTCTATAATCTATTTTTGTGCTAAATCCTCATGCAATATTCAATATTCATACATTAAAATTTTATAATATAGTGTGAAATAATTATAAAGTTAAAATTATTTAAAATATAAATTTAGAAATAAAGACTAAATTAAGTATCATGACATAATAATTATGGCAAACTATTTTGCGGATAAATAGACACGTTGATATAGAACCAAGCTATTCTTAAATTAAATCACATTTTTTTTCAATGCTAAAAATGTACCTCGACATTTTGAATTTATATTTAAAAGTGATCAAATAATATAGCTCATAATTGAAAATTAATCTTCTAAATGAATTAATAAAAATAATGTAAAAAATAATAATTCATATGTCAATACATGCACATCAATCAAAGAGAAAAAAAATTTGAAGTTATAACATCCTCACCTAGGAGAAAATATTACATGGGGAGACTCCAATGAAAGTGGGACACATAATTCTAAATAATTTTTTATATTATTTTTAATATAAAATAAAGAAACTAAGCCACGTAACTGAATATGATTGGAGTCCTGATGAAAAGCTATATAAAAACTCCGCATGTAATATTTTCTCACCACTGTTAACTTCGTGAACCTAAAATCCATGACATGATAGTGTTCACTACAGTTTAATTCATTACTCGTATATTAAATTTTGTTTAAATAAAATTAATGCTTTTAAAACACATTCAGATCAAAAACTTTTTTGCCAAATATCTATATTTGTCGGGATATTGCATTCTTCGCTGGCAAAATTGATCACATAGGCCATGTTGAAGGTAAAGACTCGATTGAAACCTGGAGAAATCATTATGTGTGGAGTTTTGATGTAGCTCTACGCCTAGACTCTAATAACGTTGTGCTTATTGTTTATTATGTATATATGATGTGAAATTGTCACGTGGTGTAATGTTATTGAGTCACTAGAACTGAATCTTGAATAATAATTTCTCAAAACATGACACTAGTATTCCATAGTATTATAGACCAATAAAAGGAAATGAATCCTTTTTTCCATCGATAGCCACTAGCTCGAGCTCGATTCAATAAATGGCTAGTAAACTAAATTTAATGAGCTAATAAATCAAGATCAAGTTTGTCCTGATTTGATTTATTAGCTTGTGAAAAACTTATTTAATAAATACTAATATAAATTATATTTAAAATATATTAATATTTAATATTTTAAGTAAAATATTATTAAAAATATTTAAAAATTATATCCCATTCTCTTCTATCTGTTTTTTTTTTATTTTTTTATCATTTTATCAAAAAAAAGTATCTAAATCAAAATTATTTTATCTTAAAAATTTAAATGACTTGGTTCATGAGCTTACTCAAACTCAAATAATAAAGCTCGAGCTCAAATCTATTAAATAATCAAGCTCAAGCTCAATTCAAAATGACTCTAACTTCGTCTCATTTCCATACAGTGATGTATAGTGCCAATAAAAAAAATCTTTGTTCCTCTCAATCTTATTATTCAAATTGATTTCAACAGCCTAATCACTTCAGACCTATTGCAAACAAGAGCTTAGGACAAGTTTTATTTTTACCCAAAAAGTTTCTTCTAGTTTGCCCTCTCCTCTTCCTCGTCATATTTCTTCTTCGGCATGGATACTTCCTTCTGTCTTTGGAGCCGTTCTAATGTTTGATAACTCCCCAACTCTTTCTGCTGTTGTCCCATGGCTTCTCTCCTCTGAGCTTCTTCAACTTTCCTCCTTTTTCTCCTCCAACATTTTATCCAACTCCTCTCATGTTAGATTAGTTCCATATGCAACTATGTGTATTATTAAGATTCTTCATTTTGATGGTAATTCTGTCATTTTATATTGATGCATGGATAATCTAATGACATCTTTGAGAGTTACACCTTTGGGGGTACCTTTTGAAGTCATTTTTACCTCTATTGAGGTTCTCTCCTATAAATAATATTCTCATGATGCCTTTCTTACATATTTCTTACATGCTTCATATTCCATATACAATTACCAACTTGCAATACAATTTGGTCCTTAGTGTCTTGATATAGAATCTCATTTAATGCTATTTTTTAGCCTTTTCTCCTCCATCTTTGAATCTCCTCTAAAATCAACTTCATCATTCTCATCGTCAATTACATTTTTCATATCTAACTCTGTCTTTAGAATAATTCATTTGAAAGCCTTCCAATCTTATTTTAACTGTTCATCTTGATTAGGAGTATTTCCTTCACTTTCTTAACTCATCCTTATTTGAGTAATTAGAAATCTATCATTCTTCATCAACTACATAATTAGGATTTGTTATCCCCTTTCATGTTTTGCCATATGATTTCTTGTTATATCCTTACCCTTAGATGCATTGCATAAACTAGAGTCTCTTCTTATAAAGCGTAATGATGTTGGTTATGATAAGGCTTAGTAAACTTTAAGTGGATATTTTACAACATGGTTTCATACCCTCTTATATATTTTGTTTATTTACATTATACCTACCTTCAAGCTCTCCATATACATACATTCAACATAGAGATGAATTTCAATCTATCTTGATTTATTATATTCACTAAACTTATTTAACACATTAGTAACAATATACAATTGCATGAACCTGATGAAATATAACTTCAGACATTACAAATGCAAACATTGACTTAACTAGTAAATTTTTTACCTACCAATAAAATGTCATCTTTAAAATATAGAGTTCCTATCATCATGTACATTTTCCACTTAAAATGAAATGAATCATATTCATAAACCGTAATTACATCTTTATAAGAAGCCTTGTTATAGTTAGAGATTAGCATGTAGTTTGTTCATCAAAATAGAAATTTCAGTTAATGATAAGCCAAAAAAAAACTCTTAAACACACTGATAAACCTGAAATAATAGTCAGGACTTAGGGACCGTTCCTTCTAAAAACTTGTCAAAAAAAAAAAATGAAACATAACCCAAGAAGAAAAATTGAATAAAAAAGGGCATTATTGTGTAGGCATATTTTGCAAAACTTTATAAGGGGTTATAATACTGAAGAAAATTTTTTTTGACCTTCATATATGTGCCATAAGTCGAGTCAAGCCACAAGTCGAATTTGACGGACTTCAGATGTAATAGTACGCAAATCGGGGCTCAAAATGCACTAGACGTCATCCAAAATAGTCAAAATGACCTCTGATCGATGAACAGACTTCGCCATCATATTCAGAACATCAAAATTGATTGAAATATAAATATTGCACAATCTAAAGATCAAGCGATCAAGCGATCGAGCTGTCAATGTGTCGACATGAATATCAGAGTCTGGAGGCTGCGATGATGCTCACATGACCTCTGATCGATGAATGGACTTCGCCATCATGTTCAAAATATCGAATTTGGTTAGAATATAAATATTGCACAATCTAATGATCAACTGATCAAGCGATTGAGCTATCAATGTGCCAACACGTATATCAGAGTTGGAAAATTGTGACGATATCCGAACGACCTCTATTCATAAAATTGATTATACCATTAGCTTTAAAATATTAAAATCTATCAAATGAGACTATCCACGCTCAATTCAGACAAGTCTACACAAATGTCGAGTGATCTGAAGTGGCGACACGCAATTTTGTGCCAAAATTGTTCCAATTCAATGCCGACTCAAACCAAATGACATCCAATCACAAAATGGACTGCGTCGTTGTGTCTGGAACATTAGAATAACCAATGAGGGGCATATATATTAACTATATGTTTTTGTCATCATAAAATTTATATTATAGTTGATTAGTATATTAATTAGGATAATTAGTATATTAATTAGCTTAAATTTTAAAATAAAACCTAAAGCCCACTCAATCAACCTCTTTCTCGTTTGGTTTCCTTTTACCGCAAACATGATCCCTTGCCCAACCGATCCCGCCTCTAGTTCCATCTCCTAAAGCTGAAATCGTTCCCTCCAGTATTGCTAAAAAAAATAAAAACGCATGGCAGGGGTTCCCTTTGTTTTCCTGCCGATCGAACAAGCCTGTCGGGTTCTCTTCTATTTTCCCTACTCCCATCCGAACGAGGACTCTTCCCTCCCTCCTTCTCTCATTCTGTCCATCCTAGCCAAGCACACGGGAATCGCACTTTGGCTCCTCACTTCTCTAGCATTGGTTGTGGACATGTAACTAATCCATGCCGGGTGATCCATCAGTTGTGTCTACCATAAGAAATTTACTGGATGGCGGCTCTGTGCAGAGTAATTCAGAAGTGAGAGGGCTTCAGGATGGTTAGTACCGACAAATTGGATACTATGGTGTTTACTTTTTGTGTTATGATTGTTATGTGTGTGTTTATGTGAATGGACACGACACAGATCTGCAGATGTACTCATTAGGGTGATCAGGTATAATATTATGGAATAGTGTACTATCTTGAGAGATATAAGTCACTATCTTATAATAGACCTAATCACCTAATAAGAACTCCTAAGACATAATGGGTCTTCGAATGTAACAGAGATCTTTCCCCTACTTTACATGAAAAAGTAAAGCAGGATTTATTTAAATCGGGTTCATTAAGTTCCCTATGGAGGCAATCTCCCATAGTTAATTACATCCAAGGAATGTCCAAAATACTAGGTAAATGATCATTATCTCCAAAGATTTCAAAGATAAGACTATCAATCAATTGGTTATTTTTTTTAAATTAAGTGAGATTGATCAAAAGGGGAGTTATTATCAAAACCAAGAGAGATGAGTATGGGATGCTCATGATACTAGGAAGCCTAGTGAGCATCCCAAACTATCTATGGTTGGGCTTTATATTTTGAAATTGAAGAGAATCATATGTTTGAGTTGAAATTTTTTATTAAAAATTACAATTCCATACAAGATTATAGAAATGCTAAGAGGTGAGGATTTGTGCTTATAGCCCCAAAGGAAAATAACCTCGATCCTAAATAGGGAGCTTTGGCGAGGCCAAAACGACCTAAATCTATGGCCAAAATGGGCATATGGTTTACCTCCACGAGGATAAACCCTTGTTGGACTTACAATCACACAGGGTGGCTAACTAACTCCTCTATGATTTTAAATACATATAGGTAAGTCTTGCTTTTTATCTGGTTATCTTATTACTTATTTAGAAAGGAGAATAAGTCTTTAAACTCACTCTCTAAGAGACTAGATCATGAAGGGCATGAATAATGACCTAAATCTAATACAAATTTTATTAAGTTTTATTTTGATCTTTGGACTTTTGCTTTGACACGGGCTATATGATTTTATATGCTTAATACATGAGAAAATTAGTTATGGGACAAATAAGAAAGAAGGAGGTGTGTTTCCACCATGACATTCAAAGGCCAAGCAATTTTCTTTGGCAAAAGTGGATGCCCTCCATTGGCAAGAGTGAGATAATATAATTTATGCTTGATGTGAAACATACAAAATCCAACTAAGAGGTTGCTAAATCTTTTATTATCTTGGTTTAATTCTTAGGCTTTAGGTGAAGTTATGAATTGTTTAGTTTAATTTTGAATTGATTAATTTGATAGAAGATTTTTTTTTTCATAAGAGCCTAATTGCATCTAGGCCACACAACAATCACCAATCATAAAGAAACTATGAAAAGGTAAACCATTTTTAATGCACATGCTAAACAAACATCAAACAATTTTTATAAAGCTATCGCAAAAGAATAAGAGGTTTGTGTGGTCGGCTACCACCTTACAACCCGAAAAGAAATGTGGGTAGCCGAGCTCTACCCTTATACATCTCATATTACAAATGAATAATTACAATTAAAAGGAATTCATGTTATGGGGGTCTTCATTCTTCCTTCTTCATTTTTGATTTGCTTCTTTTTTATTAGCTTCTCTCCTTTCTTCTTTTTGGCTTCATTAGAATATGGTTGCTCTAAAGGCATCACATGGTACATAAGACTTGATCTTATACTCAATGTTCATCCTAATCCCCCAAAACATTCATTCCAAATCTTAATTGCAAAATTTACATCAAAATGGGAAAGGAAAATCTAATTAAGCTTGCAAAACAAAGGTTAGCTAAACATACCACATAACCTAAGCATTTATATGAATAATTTAGACTTAGCACCCCACACATGGGTAACCAAGTCCACCTGTCCTAATTTGGGTCATGCTTAGGGATATAAGCAACCTACACAGCAAAAATTATTTATATTTTTATTACAGTGTCCCTTAAGCACAACCCCCTGCAGAAAAGCATGATTAGGCTAATATTGGCCTAACATCCAGACTACACACATACACCCTAACATTCAGTCTAAACTATTACTCCACAAAATAAAAGTATGCATCAAACCATGCACCGACCCAATATGGTGACTTAGTCTAATGTGTGTGCCATTTAAGGTTTGTGTGGCACGTCTTAGCTAGACTTTAAGGTTGACATTTTTTAAGGGTGAAAGAGTCAATTTAGAAGAAGATTTCATTTTAAGTGATTTAGTTGATTTGTCAATTTTAGTTGGTGATTTGATTTGGTTCAAATGAACCTTCACTTAATGACTGAATGTTATGAAGAGAACAAAAGAGAAGAGAACTTCTCTTTCATCCCTATCTTAAAGCAATTCTAAGATAAATTCATTAATGAATTTTCTTTAGTGAATGATTTATTATGTATTTTAATTGATCCTAAGTTTGGGTTCTCTTTAAATAGCCTTATTCAATAAGAAAGACACCTTAGAATTAATTATGGTGGATTTATCACATAACACACACCCACTCATTTCTTTCCATCATGTATACCATGCATATGAATAATCCTAAGCATACCTATACATGCAATGCAAATCTTAGCACACTTTGATGATGAATGCAAAGAGATATGATTTGGAAATTTGGATATTTCATTTATTGATTGGATCATTTATGCATGCCTTTATTATATAGAGAAGAGAGATTTTTCATCCATTAGCTAAATGCACATCCACATGTATAAAAGTTATAAGTGAGTATGACGCCATTATTTTCTACACTAGGGACGTAAGGTACAATACCTACTTAGGGCTACTTAAAGTCTCACAACCCGGGATGTCCAGACTAATATACCACTTTTCTTAAATATATGTAGATGTACAAGACTACAAGGATGAGAAAATCCATGAAAAATTTATGTTTCATTTATTTGGTTGTATGATTTACATGTGTAACATGAAGATTCTTTCAAAGTCATAATATGGAGATGCATAGGAATAGATTTAGGCAAGTGTTATATTCCTTTCAAATGAACTATACACTTTACAAATCCTATGTGAATCCATATTAAGAGAAAGAAAGAAGACTTCATAATACACATCTTATGCTATCATCAAATGCAAGCTTCTAAATATTTATAACTAGCATCACTTCATTTTATAATCTTTGATTTATAAGTTTTAAAAATATTTTTTGATTTAATAGTGATAATAGCCACTCATACTTTTAATTTTAGCCAACACATGCAATTTGACATAAAAGGAAACATTTTTATTAATTAATTTTCAAAAGATATGGATGCATTATTTCATATGGCAATCATATTTAGCATGATTGGAAAGAAATAAAAGGATGTAAGCACATAACTTCATTCACCCTAATTAATTCCTAAGGACCATCAAACTAAATAAGATCATTTAAAGTGAATCAAAATTTCTTAAGGAGATTTTAGTTTTGAATTTTATTTGACTTAGGAAATATGAGAAGGGTTTGCTAATCCTAATCCATTTCCCTATGTGTGACTTGGTTTGGTTTAATTTAGAATAATTAAGTTGATTTTATGTTTTTAGCTAGGTTAAGGTATGAATTAAATGGATTAATTGTCCCTTACCTATATCACCTTAAGTTAATTAATTGATTAATAATAAGCTAATATGATATGCAACCACATGAAAAGTAAATTTGCAATGCTCCTAAGAAATGAAAGGGGCCTAATGTAATTAGCTTATGATTAATAATTAATTAAACTTAAGGGATCTCAATTACTCTTATGATTTTCTCACACATGTGAGCCAATCATAATTTCATTATCTCTCACCTTGGGTTATTGAGCACCCAAGGAGCTACCCAAGATGAATTAAAGGTTGTTTAGGTTTGGTGAATTGATTTTTAATTTTGATTTCATTAAGCCATTAATGAATTGATTAAATGCTTTGATTGAAATGATACAGTTAACTTAGGGGAAAGGATCAAGGGCAAGGCCTCAATCCTAATCCTTAAATCATTCAATCATTCCACTAGGTTTTGATTCCCTCATTTTGAAGATCTAATTAATGTATTAATCAACTAATCATTCCATTAACCCATTAATTAATTTAAGTTTTAAAGGTAAAGTGTACTTAGGAAATAAATTAGGAAAAATGTCCCCAATCGTATTCCCCAAATGATTTTACTGTTTAACATGGATAATTATCTTCAAGTAATTAATTTAGCTACTATTCATTCATTAATTATAATTAATTTGATTAAGAGAGTGATTAGGGCTTGCTCAAATGATTTTTCTAATTAAGCCATCAATAAAATCCCAGAAAAATATGGGAGGCGTCATCCCCCTAGACATTCATAAAAAATTTGAGATTAATTGAATGCTTAATTAAGATGTAATTAAGCTAATTAGATTTTTTAATAAAACCATAAGGTAGCCAAAGTCACTATTCAAAATCAATTAATTATAATTTTCCTAGATTCTCCTCTGAAATATCTTCAAAATGGGCCTGAGTTTGCATTTTTTTTTTGGATTTTTCTATAATTAGTTATGATTTTAGAAAGTTTCATCATTAAAATCCAATTAATTAAGCCTAATTAATTGTTTGTTTTGTATATCGATGGATCTTCAGAACACCATTTATCATGCAATTTGGTCACGAAGCCAATATCCGTCTGGCTAACGTTGTGAGCAATATTGGGGATGTTGGAGCTACCATTTAATTTGATAGTGTAGACTTTCCAACCATCACCGCTGTAAATAATCCTCCACCTGAGCATTTGCATATTGTACACACCAACCTATGCAATGGAGGAGGACAATTGGAATGGCCACTATTGTTATTGAGGTTCATAAAAAGAGAGTATTTGTACTTAAAAGGTTGATTCATTTTGAGGTGCCAGTCATGAAGAGAACCTTCACTGGGTTGAAAGTTTCAGTCTTTCCTTTGAATGCGACAACCCTGCCAGTTGAATCTTTTACACTAGGAAGGTATGATATTGAAGACTCATCTTCTAGAGGAAAATTGAGTAGAAGGCAAAAGAGAAGAAATACTAAACTGCGAGCTCAGTAGTTATTGTCTAAATCATAAGTCATACAACCAACCTTACAACCAGAAGTGAGTATTTCTACCCCACAATAAATTTGAAAATTTTGAGATGGGTGACAAGAAATAGCTCTACTGGTGATGTTAAATGGTCTTTCTAGGCTCAACAACAGCCAGTTTCAATCTTTCTAAAGGAACAACATGAAGCTTCATCTACTCGAGCACATAGAGTTTTAAAGGTTGTTAAGGAAAAATTCCTTATGAAGAACAGGTATCAAATATCAATTATCAAAGAAGCCAAAAATGCTCCACTACAAAAACTACAATCAATGGTAGTAAGCGCTCAAGACTGTTCTAGGCAATCCCTACATGATGAGCATCAAGGTGTGACACCTGAATCACATGTTCGGGAATCCGTTACCGAAAGGTCCCTGTAAAAAGAAAAACAAATATGGAGGTGAAGCTTCGAGAAGAAGCGGCGATGCAAAAGCTTTTTCATCTGGGAGCAAGCTAACCTAGAGACGGCAGAGAAAGAGAAATGCTGAACTACATACTCAACAGTCATTGTTTAAGTAGAAATTATACAACCAGTTGTGAACCAAAAGTGAGTGTTCTAACCCATAACAGGTTTGATAGCCTAAGATGGGTAAAGCGAAACAGCTCTACTGGTCAAATCAAGCAGTCCTTCTAGACCGACAATGTCAAGTTCCAACTTCTCTAGTGAGGAAACTTGAAACTATATATGCAAGAGTGTATCGGGTTCTCAAAGTTGCTAAGAAGAAATGACTGATGAAAAGAAAATATGAATGTCCTATCCTTAGGGAGACTAGAGCTACTCCTCCAAAGAGACCTCCTCTTACAGCCCTAGAAAATGTCTACTAATTCAAGTCTCGCATGGTGAGCATCGATGCGTGACACTTGGATGACATGTCTAAGAATCCGCCATTGAAAGGTCCCGACAAATAGGTGAGCAAATTTGGAGGCCAAAATCTCAAAGTGAAATTCCCTTACAAATAGACAACAGCGTGACATTTAAACTGTACTCCCACAAAATCCACTCCTCATGTAAGTATTTGGAGCTAAAGTAGTCTTGCCACTTGAAGTTGAACTACATTCACTCTGAGTAGCCATTCAACACAATCTCACTCAAGATGATAATGTATGTCTACGGATGTGAGAATTTGATGGACTTGACGAGATCAAGCACCAAGCTCAACAAAATCTTGAAGTCTACCGAGCAAATATGTCCAAAAGCTTCGTCATTATATGTTATCTCACAAGATTACCCTCATCTTGAGGATCAATCCGCTGAAGTACGATGTGATCGGCATTGGCGTCACTTGGCATTGGCGATTGCTTTTGTAATTTGATATCACATACGTTCCACAAAAAGCAGTGAAGGGACAAGTCTTAGCATATTTTTTGGCTGCACATCCCATCGTTGTGGACTATTCTCTTAATGATGATTTTCTTGATGATGAAATTATGCTCATTCATGAAAGAAAAAAATCACAAATTTAGAAAATACTTTGATGGAGCCTCATCGATCAAACAAGTCCAATCTCTAAATTTTCTAAGAGCAAGAGTAGGAATTAGAATCGTCTTCATAACACCAGAAGGAGATAAAATGAGACAATCATATGGATTGACCGAGTCAAGTACTAATAATGAAGCTAAATATGAAGCGTTAGTGGCAGGTCTAGAAGAAGCTATTATCATAGGCATTCAGAACTTGCATATTTCGGTGATTCTCAGCTTATTATAAATCAAGTACTTGGCATCTATAGAATCAACAAGCTTGAGTTAACTTTCTATCATAAGTAAGTTCTTGAGCTTATGAAGCAGATATCAAATATTACACTAACTCGAGTCTCTCGATCCGAGAATAGTAAGGCTGATTGCTTGGCAAAATTAGCTAAGAAAATGATAAGTATGAATGGTGATTATATCATGATCGACATTTTTACTCGACGAGTTCTATAGCCGATAAAGTATCAATTCTCGTAGGTAGAGGGGGTACCAAATCTGACCCAACAGGATGCGACTCAGGTTGCTCCTCATACTCCCCAAAATCAACAAGAAGTTGTTTCAAGAAGAGCTAAGAATGACATTACCTCAGAAAAGCAGTGTGAAGCCTTTGTTGTAGAAGAGTCACGTGATTCGAGGTAAGGCTTCATCAACTATTTTAAAGAAGGTAAATTACTAAGTAATAAATCACTGACAACTCAAATCAAAAAGAGAATGCTACACTATGCTTTTGTCAACCACACTTTATATCGTAGATCCTTTGAACAAATGTGGCTACGATGCCTAAGTGTAGATGAAGCTAACAAAGTGATGGTTGAAGTTCATGATGGAATTTGTGGTGCACATCATCCAGGTCCCAAGATGGCAGTAAAGATCAAAAGGATGGGTTATTATTGGCCATCTATCATGAGAGACTATATTAATCATGCTAAGAAGTATCATGAGTGTCAAGTACATGAATCTCATTCATCAACCTCCAAATCCATTACACCCAATGATAGCATCCTGGCCATTCGAATGCTGGGGTATAAATGTAATTGGACGAATTGATCCACCGTCGTCAGCTAGACATCGCTTCATCCTAACAGCGACTGACTATTTCTCTAAGTGGGCTGAGGCTACTCCATTTAAAGAAGTTACTGCTGACCGAGTGATCAACTTCTTTACACATAATGTAGTTTATAGATTTGGAGTGCCATGTTGAATAATTTCTGATAATTACTGACGCTCTCCTTACTCAACAAGCCGTGAGAAAAGGTCCTAGTGAAAGAATCCCCATTCGTCAGTCTGATGACAAAACCACTAACCCACTATAGCTTAAGTAGAAGACTAGAGTAGGTTCTAAAGATCTAACTCAAAAAGCCCAAATATGGTCAAGTTGCTGACGCTTTCCTCACTTAACAAGCCATAATAAAAGGACGCAGTGAAAGAGCCCCTGCTCGTCAATCCAATGACAATAACAATTCAACCTCAAAACAGAACCATCTTAGTGATTACAAGCAACCAGGATCCAAGAGATCTCTCTACTTGATTGATAGATCAAAGCAATATGAGGAAATGCTTAATTCAGGGCTGCCTCAAATCAATCTATATATTACCTAAAAGGTGATATTTCAATCTATTCTTAAATATCTGATCAAGCTCAAAGCACAGATCAAAGACAATCTCCTCATCAAGTCCATCAAAGAAGAAAGCATATGACCGAGGAAGCAATTCCATAGTTCAAACAAAGATAATGGCAGAACTAAATAATTTTTGTGGTTATTTAGTCTGTTAAAGTACACGTTGCCAGACTAATAACTCAACATTGACCCTACATAAGCCAGAAGGCCGGGTCATCTGTATGTATCCTCCAATGAATACAAATAAACAGCAAGCATAGGATTCATGGTATACATACACTTCCTGATAAATTAATATTGACAAATCAGGTCAATCCTTCATCCAATCCATCATGCTCAAAGCTAGGATAGAAGGAATTTCAATTTTGTTCAAGCACAGATAACCGATTCCCCAATGGAGTCATTCATCAAAACAAGCAGACCAATTCCTCCATCAAACCCCACCAAGCATGAAGCTAAGGTTGGAGGAGACTCAAATATGCAATAACATAAAAGAAATAGACCTTCAACAAAGCCATTGAAGCAGATAGTAGAGGGTACAGGAACTCTTCCCTATCTGACAAGTCAATTTTGACAAATCGGTCAAGCCCGTTAGTTAGCATGTCTTGAATAAGGTAGCATACTAATGACAAATCCTGTCAAAGTTCCATAAGCTATCACAATCAAAGCTGAAATGATTCAAGTTCTATGGCAAATCCAAAAGGTCAACCAGTTTTAAACAAATGTGACTCGCTTCATGCATGAATCACATTTGTTGAAGGGCATTTGTTGACCTCCATATGTGTGCCATAAATCAAAATAAGCCTACAAATCGAATTCGACGGACTTTGGAAGCGATAGTGCGTAAATCGGGGTTCAAAATGCACTGGATGTCATCAAAAATGGTTGAAACAATCTCCGATCAATTAATAGACTTTGCCATCACATTTAGAATGTCAAAATTGGTCAGGATATAGATATTGTAATGATCAATTGATCAAGCACTCGAGTCATCAACATGCTTGTATGAATATCGATGTCAGTAGGCACCGACGATGACCAAATGACCCCCATTCATGAAATTGATCATGTCGTTAGCTTTGAAATGACAAAATCAATCAAATGAGACTATTCGTGCTCAATTCAAATGAGTCTATGTAAATGTTGAATAATCAAAAGTGGTAGCACGCAAATCGAGTTGAAATGCACAAGGTGTCATCAAAATCAACTCAAATTATCTCCAATTGATGAATGGACTTTGCCATTGCATTCAAAACATCGAAATTAGTTAGGATATAAATATTGCATGACTTGATGATCAATCGATCAAGCGCTCGAGTCGTCAATGCACTTGCACGTATGTCAAGGTCAGAAGACGCCGATTCGAACCAAATGGCCTCCGATCTCAAAACGGACCGTGCCATTGGGTTCAGAATGATAGAATTATCCTAAATTGATATATATATATATATATATATATATATTGACTATGAGTATTTATCAGCATGAAATCCACTTTAAAATTATTTAATAAATTTAAAATTATTTTAAAATCCCCAAATTACCCTCCATTCCCCCCCCCCCAACCCCCTTTTCAATTTTCAAAGAAAAATAAAGAAAATAAAAAAAATTGAACTCCTCCCATTTTTCAACTCCCCCCTCATTTCCCTCATCTCCCCCATTTTCTAAAATTTCTCCCTCATCCTTTTCTCCCATTTTCTCTCTCCTACACTCTCCCGCATACAAGGTAATTCTTTAATTTCCTTGACTTTCTCGTTTTCATTTGTTTTATCCAATCACTAAATGCATTCTGCAGTCATTTTTGCTACTCATTTCGTTGTTGATCCTCTCGTCTCCAGCTAGGGCCGCCACGTCCAGTTCCCTTCGCCCGTATCCTCATGATCCCATCTCTCGAGCCCACACCTACAGCTCGTGGCTGCGACCCATCCAAACCGCTCTGTGACCCACATCCATCCATTTGTCACTGCTGCCGGATGACCCGGCGTGAGCCGAACCCGCACAACCCTTCATCCCGTCGACCCGACTGCGGCCAGCGTGACCCAGCGGCGTTGCATCCCAAATATCGGTATCGTCTCGATCTCTGTCGATCAGGTCGGATCCGCCATTTTCTTACCATCACCATTTCGCCAATATATCAATACCGCTGTTGTGACTAGCCCGCGTGCAAGCCACATACTTTCCTCCATCCGCCTTCCACGACCGTCCACTTCCCGCGGCCCATCCAACCATTCCTCCAAATAATTCGACAACCCTTTTTTTTCCATCCGGTTCTTTGTGAATCAGAAAAGAACATCGTCAAGGGTGAATTCTTCCGATTTCTGCGTAGCACACCCTCCCTTCGGTTTCTTCAGTGAATCGGAAGAACATCCTCAAGAAGCAAATTCTTCCTTCGGTTTCCTGTGTCGTATGTCTCATAGCCCTTCCAGTTTTCGTTACACCCTGAATCGAGGGAAGAACATCGTCAAGAGGTGAATTCTTCTTTCAATTTTTGGCGTCGCACTCCCCGTAACCTTCCTACCTTCGCTTCGCTGCAAAATCAAGGAAGAACATCATAAAGAGGCAAATTTTTCTTTCGATTTTCAACGTCGCAACCCTTACCTTACATCCCCAATCGCAACCCAACCCCATTCTTTTGCCGAGCACTGCAGCACACTGCAAAATAAGTCAGAACATGTGGGATTTGTGAATGTGAATATATATACATCCTTGTGTTGCTTTGCAGGTTTGAAGACCTCGTTGTACTCAAGAGGGCGCGACGGGAAGAAAAAATAGGTTGTGGTGTCACAAGACATCGCTCGCTACGCTCAAGAGGGCATACCGAGTAAACTAAACACTTCTTAGATGTCGCTCCCCCAAGATGAAATGCTGCTGAAATTTTATCTAGTTTCTAGACTTAGAAAAAAAAAGAAAGGGGATGATTATATATTGCATTGTATATCTTCTTTCAGGTCTGAAGGCCTCGTTGTGCTCAGAGCGAGAGATGAAAAGTCGGCGTGGTGTCATAAAATCCGCTACACTCAAGAGGCGTCAGGTAAAAAATGCTAATCATTACAGGGATGGCCGGAGGTACCAAAATTTTGTCAAAACTTTTGACTTAGAAAAAATGGGAGGATTAAATGAGCTGACTCAGGAGCGCTAAGTAGGAAAACCTGCAGCTAATTTTATAGCGTCAAATAAAAAAGGGGGGGCCTTTAAAGCAAATTTTGGGAAAAATAGAATATTTATTTCAAGTGCTAGTAAAATTTTGGGGAGGATAATATTAAACTCATAAACTTTAGGGAGGCTAATATTAAACTCACAAACTCTAATTGCAAACTTATATGGCTTAAATTAAAGTGGTAAAGTGAGTCCTCTTTTCTTGCAAATTTCTCAAAATTAAACAAGCTTTAATTGAAATTGGGGGGGAACTAATGCTAAACTCATAACAAACATGCAATAAACTAAAAGTCTAATGATAAATCCAAATTGGGTTTAATAACTCTTATATCAATATGGAGGTGATTACTAAGCTAGCTAATAAGCATAAGTGGGGGTTAAGCTACAAACACTGAAATCGGCATAACTTATCAAAATTGGTGTAAATTGCACCTAATCAAATTAGGAGAATTATAAAAACTCAACAAGTAAACACAATGCAAGTAATGTGTTAAACTACAATCTAAATCAAAATGCCTTCTTTGTTGCCGAATCTGCAACCCTTTGTACAAGCAGACAGAAGGCGATACTAAATCAAAATCTACAAAAATTATAGGGCCTCCTTTAATAAAAAATTAACAAATTTCATCCTAATTATGATTTTCAAGAGCAATATTTTCATTAATTAGATGAAATTAGCTAAGCTATAAATTCCTGCATGTGCTCAGACATAGAGATTTCAAGTAAAAATTTTAATGTTTGATGAGGCTGCGCAGGCTAATTGGAATTAAATGAAAATACAAAATCAATTTCATAATTCAAAAAAAATTTAAAAGCTACCTAAATTCTTAAATACACCCTCATGTGCCTCGACACTATGCTGTATGCCTAAATTCAAGTGTATGAAGATGTTGCACGGGTTGCATCCTTGTTTAGTCTTAGGATTGGGTCCAGGTTAACAAAACCTAAAAATCTAGAATAAGAGTTTCAAATAAGTGAAATAGTTGAGAAATTGATTCTGTCAGGTGATAGTAGATCTAATCATCTGTTAGCAGCTAAACATAGTTGACAAGATCTAAAGCTCTTAAACACATGCAAATTAATCAAATTTTTAACTCACATAAAATATCAATCTAAAATAACTTAAATGAAATTCTATCATAAAAACTTAAATCAAATCCAATCTATCCACCTTCCGTAATTGTTTGTCGGGGGTGACAAATTAAGAAAATTATAGCTCATAAAGGAGCCAATGTCAAATCAAGTGTTCTGCTTTGTTCACTCTCAATCCATCTCTCGCTAGTAAGGATGTGACCCGTGTCCTCTGAACTGTGTGGCTTGGCCAATAAGCTCCACAGATGAAGCAATTATGACTAGAGTCCTCTGATCGGGAGGTTTGGCCAGTCCGGCTCCATTATATTATGATCACGACCATAGCCCGTATGCTCCCCAATGGCTCTACCCTTTGAGTTGTGAATCATAGGTATACTTGATAGGGCAAATAGCCCTCTCAGGTGGACTTAAGATTATCTCCTTCAAATATCACCCCAGTGCTACAAGGATTTCTTGGATGACGTAACCCATGTGTTGATGAGGATCCTTCTATCGGTTGGGTCTACCTCCTCTAACTAAGTAGACTAGGGACATGAATACAGATGATGGAACCATGGGATCATCATCATTCCCCCAACCATCCGGTTTAAGCTATAATGATGAATTTCATAATCTAAATTTTGAAACTCTACATGCTACTATATGATACGCTTTCAACGATCTAATGATTAGCCTTAATCAAAAGTTCTCTCTCACTTATTTAGATGAGTAATTAACTATAGGGGCTTGCGCCTATAGGAAACCTAGAACCAGATCTAAAGTTCTCACCAAATGAGGATTGAATCTTTGGGTAGTGTCTTATCTACTATTCCATCTACATTCTGAAAATTACACCGACACATTTAAACTACACTTTTTACCAAAGAGGTCGATGGAAAAATTTTTGGAGCCCACATTAATCCCTTATTTGTTGGCACACAGATCTTTGAAATGACTTTTCACTTAGCGCCACAGGATATGTTATTTAAGTTGTCACATATGTTAGTTGGCGGATACTCTCACATCCAATCTAGGATCAGATGGACGAGATCAATCCTGAGGTTTAGGAGAGAAATAGAGGGATCTAATGCATGATCTGATCACAGTCATCCATTCCAATCATACGGAATGGACGACATATGATCCTTCTCCTTCGCAAGTGATGAGAGATGAACACTGTTCATCTTTCCTCGTTAAATTTGAGCTCACCCGAGCTCGGATTGGGATCAAAATGATCCTATACCTTCAGAAGGAGGGGGGATGCACATCCAACTGTCAAGATTGCATGGGATTACAATTCCCTTCCAAAAGGACCAAACAAAATTTTCTATAGCTACGATTTCAAGAAATCACATTGCCGGAGGTTATCACTGGTGCTTCCAATGGAGGAGATAGCTTCGTCTAGTAGAGACAATGCCATGTTGAAGGAATCAAGCATTAATTTGAAGTAGTCTTCTCAGTTAACCAAGCTCCCCTTCAATGGTGATCGGCCTTGATCAAAGTGATGCTTCTTGTGTCTTGGAGACTTGGGAAATGATTTGCTTGAGCTCAAAGGTCCAAGGATGGTGTGTGCAAGGTTAATTTGATTTTGGTTGAGAATTAGATGAGTTGGATTTGGAATTGAACTCCCCTATTTCGACTTTGAGTAAAATCAAAAATGGGAAATGGGGGAGCTCGGGAATGGCTTGAAAAATCTTGGGGAGGCTTCGATTCAACTTCTCAAGCTTTGAGGAATGGATTGCTTATCGTTTGAGTGAGAATGAGGGGGAGTATATCTCCCCCCTCCTTGGATCAGATGGTGAGAGTTTGAATTGCTATTTTTTTATCAATGGCTTTGACTGGAGGCACGATTTGAGCTACAAAACACTCCACATGGGTCATTTTGGGTAGTGAAGTGAAGGAGAGTGGATGTTCATGTGAGTGGTTAGTGTATTTGCTGATCCAAGTGCTCAAAGATGATTGGGGAGGTCAGTTTGGCCTTGGCTTAGGTCATGTCCAACCCAAGCTCATTGGGTCATGTTCACCACCCTCCTTGGTGCCCATGTGGCCCAATAGGAGGATGCTAAGTTACCTTGAGAAAGAAATGATCAAACTCTAAGTGAATTTGGTCATAGGATACCCTTTGACCTAAAGGCAAAGTGGTCATTTGGACATGAGTTTGATTTGGGTATATTTGAAATGATTCAAAAGTGGGTTGGGACAAATTTGAAGTGATTTGGAGTTCATTTGGTTTGAATTTGTTCAATTTGACCCATTTAGGTCAAGTTGGGTCAAATTGGGTTAGGTTGACCAATTGGTTAAGTCAAGTTCAAATGATCATTTAGAGCCTATGGGTATCATTGGTTTGGTTCAATTTGGTTTAGATTTGACTTTGGTTCATTTAGGACAAGTGGGTCAAGTTAACCAATTTGACCCATTTGACCTAATTGGGTTAGGTCATGGGTTGGTTTAGGCTTGGTTGATCATTTGAAATGTATTATAAGCTTTGGTTTCAATCAATTTTGATTTGGTTTAATTTCTAATTATTTTGACTTTTTGGGTCAAGTTGGGTTCATGGTCAATTGGGCTAGGTTGGGTCTAATTGGTCAATTGCAGCTTTGGTCAAGTTCAACGATCAATTTAGAATGAATTTGACCCATTGGTTGCAATCAATTTAGCTTAGATCAAGATTTGACCCATTTTAGCTTCTTAGGTCAATTTAGGTCAACTTTGGTCAAATGGCCAATTGGCCTTGCTTTGGCTCAAGTGAGGGCTTGGTCATGTTCATTCATTGATCATGAATGTGTTTGATTCAATGGTTTCAATCAATTTGCCATATGGTAGATTTTGGCTAGCTTGGGTTTCATTTGGGCTAAATGTTGACTTGGTCAAAGGCTAAGTTTGACTTGATTTGACCCAATTTGAGTGATTGATTATTCTAGGATGATTGTTGATCACAATGTGAGGTTTGGATGAGCTTAGTTCAATCTAATTTGGGTTGGGTTAGAACTTAGCTCAAAAAGGTATTTTAGGTCACTTTGGGTCAAGTGAGCATAAATGGGTTAATTGGCTTGATCAAGGCTTGATTCAAGTTTGGTTGAACTCACATATGGACTTATGAATGAAATATAAATCCAATTGTTAGTGATTTGGAGTTAAATGGGTTTTGGTTCATTTGACAATTTCAAGTCAAAATGATGATCATGGGTTTGACATGGGTTAGTTTGATTTTGGCTTGGTGATTGTAGTTTATGATTATATTTGGGCATGTGATTGAAGGAGTGATTGTTCGAAGAGAAAATCCAAGGGTTTGGATTGATTTGAGAATGATTTGGCTAAATCAAAGAAATTGGCTATGTGTATTTACTCGCGCAAAATCCTCATTAAAAATATTTAATAAATTCAAAATAAAAAATTCTAAATTACCCCATGCTCACCGTTCATTTTCAGTTTCTAAACAAAGAATTCCTAAATTACCTGCAACTTTATGGCTAAACACGTCACATAGGTAGCTGCCGCCTTTTCGCTGAGATCCGCGCAGACCCGCGACCCGATGAGCTGCGCGATCTCCCAACTGCGGACCAGCTCCTGAACCATTCAGCGATTCTACCTCCGACCCATGCGATCTGTCACGATCTCGCTTTCCGTTGTGGCATTCCACCGCAGCCACCGCATCCGCTATTCCTCCATTCGCTCACACGAATCCACGAAATTACATGCAAGGCGCTCACGATCATATCATTCGATCCTCCCAATTCTCATTGCTTCATCGGTGGATTCGCCACCATTTCAATAGCAAAATCGATTGTCGCTATTTCAACGCAAATTGTCCAGACCCAAATCCACTCGACACTCCTTCTCCTGAAACAGGGAAACCCATGGAGACCCATCAACCCATTAGCCAATTTCTGAGCCCCTTCAAACTTAATCATTTCGGCCCGTTCTCAATCCTTTGCAGCTTGCAAATCCAAATTTCACCATTTTTGCGTAGTAAATAGGGAAGAACATCGTGAATTCTCCTTCAATTTTGGTGTGAACCTATTTAGCCATCCCGCTTCAGCTATGCTGCAAATTGGGGAAGAACATCGTCGACAGGCAAATTCTTTCTTCAATTTTTGGCATCGCACCCCTCTCTTTAGCTCTTCTATTTTCGCTATGCCGCAAATCGAGGAAGAACATCATCAGCAGGTGAATTCTTCCTTCAATTTTCGGCATCGCACCCCTTGCTTTAGCTGTCTCATTTCCGCTACACCGTAAATCATGGAAGAACATCATTAGCAGGTGAATTCTTTCTTTAATTTTAGACTTACCCTCTTTAGCCGTCCTATTCATCACAAATCTAGGGAAGATCATCGGCAGAATTCTTCCTTGATTTTTTGGTCGCACTGCTTTTATCCGTTTTATGCGCCACAAATCGGGGAAAAACATCGTCAGCAAGCAAATTCTTCTTTTGATTTTTGGCGTTGCACTCCTTACCTTACATTTCCAATCACATACCTAACCCAATTCCTTTGCTTAGCGTTGCAGCACGCCAAAAATATGCGTCGACACATGTGGGATTTGTAAATGTGAATATATATACATGCTTGTATTTCTTTGCAGGTTTGAAAACCTCGTTGTGCTCAGCAGGGAGCGACGAGATTAAAAAATAAGTTGTGGTGTCGCAAGACACCGCTCACTACGCTCAGTAGGGCATGTCGAGTAAGCCACCACTTGTTAGATGTCACTCCCCCTAGACAAAATGCTGCCGAAATTTTGTCTAATTTCTAGACTTAGAAAGAAAAAGGAAGAATGAATATATATTACATTGTTTGTCCTCTTTCAAGTTTAAAGGCATCATTGTGCTCAGTAGGGTGCGACGAGATGAAAATTGGTGGTGTTGCAAGACACCACTATTCATTCAACAGGGCATCTAGAATAATAAAATACCCCGATATAGCTACGGATGGCTGAGGTCGCCAAAATTGTGTCAAACCTTTTAACTAAAAAAAAAGATAGGGGGAAAGTAGAATGACATGCGGCATGTCTAAAAGCAATATAAAATAAAAAGAATGGAGAAAAGCACTTACAAAATTTATCGAAGTAGGATTGAAAGCCCACTAAAGTTCCTAACCGCTCCCTTTCAAATACCCTAGCTCTAACCTTTCAACTAAATGGAATAGAATAGGAAACTCCCTGCTTATTTATAGAAATTGGAAGAAGTAAAAGAGGGGAAAATCAAATTTAAATAAAGAGAGGAAATCAAATTTAAACAAAAGAGGGAAAATCAAATTTGAAAAAAAATAAAGACTGGAAATCAAATTTGAACAAAAGAGGAAATTAAATTTGAAAAAAGAGGGTGAAAATAAATTTGACTAAAAGAATGGTAAAATGAGAACTACTTTTAGGAATAAATCTTCTTCTTAAAATAATAAATTAAATTATCCTTTGAACACATAGCTCCAAAATGCCTTCTTAACGATCAACTCTTGTAAAGGCAGGAACTAAATCTTCTATAAAATCATAAAGCTTTCTTCAATCAAAAAAAAGGAATTCCTCTAATTATGATTTTTAAGATCAATAATTTCATTAATTAGATGAAATTAGCTGCTATAAACACTATGTGTCGACTTAGAGATTTCAAGTGCAAATTTTAATGTTTGAAAAGGCTGCGTAGGTTAAAGTGGAATAACAAAAAATGAAAATACAAAATTAATCTCATAATTCAAATATAAAATTACCTAAAATTGCTATACACCCGCATGGGCCCTGACACTATGCTGAATGCTGAAATTTAAGTTTCTAAGGATGCTGCACGGGTTGTTTCCCGGTTTAGTTTTAGGACTGGGTCTGGGTTAACAAAACCTAAAAACCTATAATAAGAGTTTCAAATTAATAAAATATCTAAGAAACTGATTCTATCAGATGACAGTAGATCTAATCCTCTGTTAGTAGCTAAACAGAAGAGACAAGATCTAAAGCTCTTAAACATATTCGAATTAATCAATTTTTTAAATCAGATTAACTCAAATTGAGTATCAATCTAAAAATTGCTCCAATGAAATCTAATCATTAAAAACTTAAATCAAACTCAATCTATCCACCTTCCATAGTTATTTATGGGGTGACAAATAAAAACTCTAGCACAAAGGAGCAAAATGTCAAATCAAGTGTTACTATATTCACTCTCAATCAATCTCGTGATAGGACATGGCGTGTCCTCACGCGCATGTTTTGGAGAGCTCCACAGATGAAGCTATGACCAAGTCCTCGATCGGTGGTTTGTCCGGTCAGAATCCATTATATTATGATCCAGTAGTATGCTCCCCAGCTCGCCCTTTGAGTTATGAATCAGGGTATACTTGATAGGGAAAAAATAGCCCTCACGTACTAAGGTAGACTTAAGCTCTCCTTGAACAAACACCCCAGTCTACAATCCTTACTCAAGTTATGACTACCTCCTCACTAAGTAGACTAGGGACCATGCTTTTGATGGCGGAACCATGGGCTCACAGTGGGCGTCATCATTCCCCAATCGATTTAAATTATAATGATGAATTCCATATATCAAATTCTAAAACTCTATATCGCTACACATTAAATATCTAAAATGACTAACCTTAATTGAAAGTACTCTCTCACTTATTGGGAGGGGTAATTAACTATAGGGGCTTGCACCTATAAGAAATCTGGAACCAAATCTAAAGTCCTTACAAAATGAGGGTGAAATCTCTAGGTAGTGACTTATCTACTATTCCATCTATCTTCTGAAAATTACACCGACAATTTAAACACTCTTTCATCAAGTGGGTGACAAAATTTTGGAGCCACAGTTCAGTGACTCATTTGGGATGTGTTTCTTTTCCATCTTTTGGTCATATATGTCAGTAGCAATAAATTTTTTTGAAAATTCAAAACAAAAATGATGATTTAAGTGTGTAATAAATTCATTATGAAGCTCTATGTATAATGAATTATTCCGTAGAGTGTATCCTTATTACACCACTATTGGTTTTGTAGTACCTCTGCATCTTGAAAGTATGGGGTGAAATAATAATTGCTAATTACTAATCCCCATCTTTCACTTTTACAGAAATGGATCTACAAAGCACTCCTTTCACCGTTCAGCTAGGTCTTGGTGCAATCATATGCCTAGCCAATGTCTTCATCAACTCTGGAAATGTTGGGGCTATCATCCAATTTGGTAGCTTAAATTTCCCAGCTATTGTAGCTGCAACTCCTAAAACCCACTCATTGGTACATTAGTGAGCCATCTGGAAGGCCTCGTTCAAACTCCTACTAGCTATGTCGCCAAACTCACCAACTGTCAGGTGTTCTCCCAGAGAACTTCAATTTTCAAGAGGCTAGGTCAATCTGAAGCTGTCGTTATGAAAAGAATCATCAAGGGATAAATTGTGTCTTTAATTCCTCGTGGTACAACAGTGTCGTACCCGAAAGGTTACTCAGTGCTGAAATTCAATACTTTCAACGGGCTTGGTAATCCAAAGCAACATCTGGCCCAATTTAAGGTTACTTGTGGTAACATAAGAGGGAACGATGCATTACTTTTCTGTCAATTCATTAGTAACTTGACCTCAGCTGCTTTTGAATTGTATGCAGAATTGCCAAATGATTCAGTTAAAACATTTACTAAATTGGAGACTATATTCTTGAAAAGGTTCATCAGTGCACTCGAGAAAATCACAATAGCTAACCTTGCCTTGTAGAAAAAAAAGGAAAGACGAGTCAGTGATGAAATTCATAAGTCGTTGGCGCAACCTAAGTATGAAGTATGAGCAATAATTGGAAGAAGAACATGCTATCCAATTACTAATGGGAAATATGGATGATAAAATGGCACCATTTTTATGCATGACGTCGATTGCAACATTCCAGGTCTTGTTCGATAGAGTGGCTAAATTTGAAAAGTTGAATCGCCATAAGTCTGAAGTCTATACAAATGAAGAAAAGAGAAACAAACCTTCAGACTCAAGAAGAAATGAAACTCACTATATAGCTCAAATGGTAAAAAAAGTGATACAAATGGAAAGGAGAGGTACAATGATGATAAGGGTAAAAAGCGTTTATTCTAATCCACAGCCAAAATTGGTATTAGGAGGTAATGACAAACCTCAGACTTTTCCAAGTGGTGAGGAACATCTAAAATAGGCAACAAGAGATGATGAGCGAATGCTACCATCTCTTAAGGAAAAGACGAATAAAGAATATTCTTTTAAAAGGGACAGTGTGGCTAAATTATTTCGACAAGCAGTCAAAGCTGGTTTACAATTACCAGAAATCAAAAGGCCTGAAGAAGTTGATCAAGTTAGTAATTCAAATTACTATCTCTATCATTGAATGATTAGTCATCCTATCGAAGATTACTATGTCTTCAAAGATTGGCTAGAAAGGAAATATCGATGAGATAAATTTACACTATCCGACAGTGTTCTAGTCAACTCTAAAAGAGAGTCTACTAGGATGATTACGTCCTCTTCTGTATCATCCAGCAAAGACAAACTGAAGGAGAAATTAGTTCAGACTGAAGAATGACAAATAGTAATCTCTAAAAAGAGCGTGAAAATGCTGAAGCAGCTAAAAGATGTCCCTAGTGTCAAGTGGAAATCACCGCTTGAACCTATATTGGACTTAAGAGATATGCCTAAACAAAGTATTTGGGCTTCTCAATGGCATTATGATAAGGCTACTTCGCCACAGCTTGAGAAGCAGTCAACCAAACATAATCCCCATAAATCAAAGAAGCTGGCTAAGAAAAAGAAGATCAAGAAGAGAACTACAATTCAAAAGATCATTAAAAATCTAGAGGAGTATCACCAGCCGACAAGACAACTATTTAGGCTTGCAAAATTCATGCCTAAACTTCGCATTGCTGAGTCAGATGAAGAAAATAATGGTGAGTCTTGTCCGATAGAGACATGCTGAATCATCTACGTGATGTTAGATATTCTTCAACATCAATTACTCCGAGATGACAAGGATAGTCAGACAAACTCGACCAACCCGTCAAAAGTTTTATTAGGAAAGCAAGAAGAGCATGAGGAGCTAGTGTTTGAATTTTATTTAATGACTCAATAAGGCAATAACAGTTCAGATGAAAATTTATGTTTTTCCCATAGAGAAAGTCAGACTCATCGATATCATCGTGTATGAAACATATGATGTTAAAAAATGAGTCTAACCCTTTTGGCCAATCTTCCAGAATAAGAGGAAAATTTGAAGAAACAACCCCTTCAGAAGAATTTGAGTGAGATAAATTTATTCAAGTTTAGTTGAGAAGTGGTAAAGTCTTACTACATTCGTCAAAGAAGGGAAACACAAATAAAAACAAAGGCAAACAAATTGAATTTAATGAGGATATCATTCCTAGAAATCCTAGGACAAAACCTAAATCAAGTGAGAAGATAGATTATAATATTCTATCACATCTAAGAAAGATCCATGCACAATTGTATGTAAATCTCTTGATGTCAAAGACCTCAGAAACTTTGATACAAGCTCTCAAAGATCCGGAGTTATAAACTTTGCTGAGAAATGCATGACCAAAGGATTGCAAACTCAAAATCTCCCGATAATCACATTTTTTTGAAGAGATCTTATATTGGGAATGGCGGTCACAATCCTCTATATGTTGCATAGAGTGATGGCATCTCGATCAGCTGAATATTGATTGATCCAGGTTCTTTTATCAATCTCATAAGTCTAAAGGTATTGAGAAAATTATCACTCGATATCCAATATCTTGGGAGAGATAAATTGATGGTTCATGGATTCGATGAAAAAGGATAGAAAACTCTGGGTTCTTTTATTCTCCTGCTTAAATTCAAGGATTTATATACAGAAGCTAAGTTCCATGTAATCAATGCTGATATATCATTTAAAGCTCTCTTGGGTCGACCGTGGCTGCATGAGTATGGCATGGTCCCATCAACTATGCATCAATGTATGAAGTATCTGAAAGATGGAGAAGAATTCTGAATTCTCTGTAACCTACAACCATTCTCCATCAAGAAGTAAAAATCTATGAAGATGCAAAGTACTTCATCCTCAAAGAGCCCGAGCCAACAAAGCCTCTTGAAGCGGTAGCATCTTCTTCAGGAACTAAAGAGTAATTTCATAAAATGAAAGAGTAGAAGCAAGGAGGAAGAAAGAAGGCAATGCCGACTCTCCTAAAGCACTTGATTCTGTACATAAGTCAAGAAAATCAATTCCTCATTTGGGAAGTGACACGGAAGAAGAAGATATTCCTGTCAAACCTAAGGGAACTTATAAGCTCTCAAGAAAAGTAGAGTATAAAATAAGTGATTCTGATTCAGACTATGATTTTGAATCTACTTATGAAATAGAATTCAGATGGCTACATCAAGGAGGATAGCTCACTTGGCAGAGTCAGATGACTCACTCAAAATTATACCCATCCCTCAATAGTGCTTCAAAGAAATCACTCCACTAGAGGTTTATAACATTGAAGAATTAATAACATTCTATGTGCCACCGTTGAGTGAGAGTGGCAGAACAGAACTCTATTTTATAAATCTGAAGAGTCTCAGCCTCAAGATTTTGAGCAGCCTACTCAACATGAAAATTATGATGAGGTAGTGCCAACAAGAATACCAATATACTATCCACAAAAATTGCAAAGAATGATGCATAAGCTTGAGTTCATATTGGAACTACTAAACATAGGACTCAAATCTTTAACAAGATGTGGAGCCAAAGAAGTCCTCAAGCATCGCTAAGAAGTGATAAGTTTATCACTAAAGGTCTGGGGTTCATTTGCAAATCTTATCAAGATAGAGTCTGTTATAATATAATAGAAGCTGAGGTAGAAACTCATAATGATGAAGAAGATGATTCCCATGAAATTCTTCTTAAAAATTATGAAGAAGTCGAAGCCAAGCCCGCACCTGAAGAACTTGAAGATGGTAACAAATAACTATGGATGAACTTAAAGAAGTCAACATAGAGGATGATCATCCTTTCATCTGCCCTTCACGATGAAAGTGAAGAGCTAAAAATGCTACTTTGTGAATTCAGGAATTGCTTTACTTGTACATATTCTAAAATGTCAGGCTTATCCCCTGATGTAGCAGTTCATAAAACCAGATGCAATGTCTATTAAGCAAGCTCCTAGGCAAATGAGATTAGAGATTGAAGAACAGGTAATTATAGAAATTAAGAAGCTAATCGAAGCAGGCTTCATTCAAGAGGAGAAGTATGCAGATTAGATAGCCAATGTTGTCCTAGTTAGAAAGAATAACGATCAAATTCATCTTTGCATTGACTTTCGGGACCTAAATAAGGCGTGCCCAAAAGATAAATTTTTGCTTCCAATATCAGAACTATTGGTGGACAACACTTCTAACTATAACATGTTCTCATTCATGGATGGATCATCAGGATACAACTAAATCAAAATGGCACCTGAAGATGAAAATCATACATCGTTCAGAACACATTTTGGCATTTATTGCTACACAGTCATGCCCTTTGGCTTGAAAAATGCTAGAGCTACATACCAAAAAGCCATGACACGTATTTTTGATGAGTTGATTCATCAAAAGGTGGAATGTTATGTTAACGATTTGGTGGTGAAGAGCTTAAACCGTGAAAATCACTTTGAAGACTTGAGAATCGTACTAGAGAGAATCAGAAAATATGATCTCAAAATGAATCCTCTAAAATGTGCATTCAGGGTATCCTCTGGAAAATTCTTGGGGTACATTGTAAGTCATAGAGATATTGAAATTGATCCTGCTAAAATTAAGGCAATCATGGAGATGCCTCCACCGAAGAGTTTGCGTCAACTCCATTCATTGCAAGGACAACTCACATTCATCCGTCGATTTATATCAAACTTATCTGGATGCTGTCAACCTTTTGCAAGGTTAAAGAAGAAGGATGCTTCAGTCAAATGGGACAAGGAGTGCGAAGAAGCCTTCAATAGCATTAAAAGCCGTCTATTAAATCCACCAATCCTAGCAGCACCTATTCCTAGGAAGCTTCTCATTCTATACATAGCTACATTAGAAGAGTCCTTTGGAGCATTATTGGCACAACACAATGAAGAAGGCAAAGAGAATGCTCTTTATTATATGGTCGTGATTGGAGAGAGATGAGATACTCTTCGATAGAGAAGCACTGTTTAGCATTGATCTTTGCAGTCCAAAAGCTTTGTCATTATATGTTATCTCACAAGATTACACTCATCTCAAGGATTAATCCACTGAAGTACTTGATGACAAGATCATCGTTGACAGGTCACTTAACAAGATGGGCAGTATTGCTTTTGTAATTTGATATCACATACGTTCCACAGAAAGCAGTGAAGGGATAAGTCTTAGCAGATTTTTTGGCTGCACACCATGTCCCTGTAGACTCTTCTCTTAATGGCAATTTACCTGATGAGCAAATTATGCTCATTCATGAAAGAGAAAAATTACAAATTTGGGAAATGTACTTCGATGGAGCCTCATCGATCAAACAAGTCCAATCTCTAAATGTTTCAAGAGCAAGAGCAGGATTCGACATCATCTTCAGAACACCAGAAGGAGGGATAATGATATGATCATATGGATTAACTGAGCCAAGAACTAATAATGAAGCTAAATATGAAGCATTAGTGACAGGTTTGGAAGAAGCTATCTTCATAGGCATTTAGAACTTGCATATTTTTGGCGATTATTAGCTTATTATAAATCAAGTACTTGGCATCTATAGAATTAGCAAGCTTGAGTTAGCTTTCTATTACAAGAGAGTTCTTGAGCTTATGAAGCAGATACCAAATATCACACTAACTCGAGTCTCTCGATTTGAGAATAGCAAAGCTGATTGCTTAGAAAAACTAGCTAAGAAAATGGCAAGTATGAATGTTGATTATGTCATGATTGACATATTTACTCAACGAGTTCTAGAACCGATAAAGTATCAATCCTTGTAGGTAGAGGGGTTACCAAATTTGACCCAGCGAGATGCGACTCAGGTTGCTTCTCATACTCCCCAAAATTAACAAGAAGTTGTACCAAGAAGAGCTAAGAATGACATTGCCTCAGAAAAGCAATGCGAAGCCTTTATTGTAGAAGAGTCACATGATTGGAAGCAACCCTTCATCGACTACTTTAAAGAAGACAAATTACCAAGTAATAAATCACTAGCAGCTCAAATCGAAAAGAGAATGCTACGCTATGCTTTTGTCAACTACACTTTATATCGTAGATCTTTTGAACAAATGCGGCTATGATGTTTAGGTGTAGATGAAGCTAGCAAAGTGATAGTTGAAGTTCATGAAGGATTTTGTAGTGCACATCAATTAGGTCCCAAGATGACAGTAAAGATCAAAAGGATGGTGTATTATTGGCCATCTATGGTGAGAGACTATATTAATCATGCTAAGAAGTGTCATGAATATCAAGTACATGGGAATCTCATCCATCAACCTCCAAATCCATTACACCCAATAATAACATCTTGGCTATTCGAATGTTGGGGTACAGATGTAATTGGACCAATCAATCCACCATCATCAGCTGGACATCACTTCATCCTAGCAGCGATTGATTATTTCTCTGAGTGGGTTGAGGCTACTCTATTTAAAGAAGTCACTACTGACTAAGTGATCAACTTCTTCACGCATAATGTAGTCTATAGATTTGGAGTGCCACGTCAAATAATTTTTGATAATGGCACAGCTTTCAAAGTGCAAAGATTTATAGATTTGTCGATCGACACAAAATTGATTGGCGATATTCTTCAATATATAATCCAAGAGCAAATGGTTTGGCAAGAGGCCTTCAATAAGACATTAGTCAAACTGCTCAAGAAGATTCTGACTAAAAATAAAAGAGAATGGCATACCAAGCTAGAAGAGTCTCTATGGGTGTATCGAACTACCTACAAGATGTTGACTAAAGCCACTCCCTATTCATTAGTATTTGGAACTGAAGCAGTTCTTCTGCTTGAAGTTGAGTTTCCTTCACTTCAAGTAGCCATCTAGTACAATCTAACTGAAGATCAAAATGCTCATCTGAGAATGGAGGAACTCGGCGTGCTTGATGACGTTAGATTACAAGCTCATCAAAATCTCAAAGTCTATCGAGCAAAGATGTCCAGAGCTTTTGACCATACAGTGCGGCCTCGAACATTCCAATTGGTCATGGTGCTGAGAAGACCAATTATTCCCAATCAAAAATTTGGTAGAAAATTTGAGCCTAACTAGGAAGGTTCTTTTGTCATTAAAAAAGTTTATCAAGTAGAGGTATACCAACTCATCAACCTAAAGGGTGAAAGGCCAATGCTGCCAATCAATGGTCATTACTTGAAAAAGTACTATACTTGACGACCACATTCTCGAGGTATAATAGAAATCCCCCTGCAAGACAGAAGGCATTTTTTTAGTATATCTATTTAGGTTGACATTGTGCTTCATGTCGAGATCCCTAAATAAATAAACTCCATATGAAGAACTTTTCTGTGAAAATTCTCCTATTACATAGGGGGCATTTTTAGATTTTCATATACAGATAAAATCAATGTTGTATGTTGAAATCTCTTTAGAGTACATCAATTCAAATATGGATGTATTTGTATATTTTCATCTTGAAAAATTCTCCTAAATATACTTTAGAATTCCCCCTACAAGACAGGGGCATTTTTTTAGTTTATATTAAGTGTATTTGAGTTGACATCGTGTCATAGGATGAGATCCTCAAATATATTTTGATTCAGGTGGACATCGAGCGTTACGAGTTGAAAAGAATCTATTTACCTCCTAAATATATTCTGATTCCCCCTGAATATATCTATAATTATCATTGTTAACTTTCATGTTCTTGTAGAAGCAAAAAGATTCTATTTTAACGCATTAAAAGATAACCCTAAAATTGAAGCTTTTAAGTTGGAGAAACACTAACCTCTACATCCTGAAGTCTATGGTATATAAGGTTCTAAAGGTCAGACTCTACAAGCCCACAAATGTTTGAGTTGTTGATTCTCTCCTCACTCAACAAGCCGTAAGAAAAGGCCACAGTGAGAGAGCCCCCGTTCGTCAGTCTGATGACAAAATCACCAACCCACTACCGCTTAAGTCAAAGAGTTGAGTAGGTTATAAAGGTCAAACTCAACAAGCCCAAATATGACCGAGTTGCTGACGCTCTCCTCACTCAACAAGCCGTAAGAAAAGGCCATAGTGAAAGAGCCCTTGCTCGTCAGTTCAATGATGATAGTTGTTCAATCTCAAACCAGATCTAGCTTAGTGATTGGCAATTAGGATCTAGGAGATCTCTCTACTTGATCGATAGGTCAAGAAAATCTAAGGAAACTCTCAATTCAGGGCTACCTCAAATCAATCTATATATTACCCATAGGGTGATATCTCAATTTATTCGTAAGGGATCTGATCAAGCTCAAAGCACAGATCAAAGCCTATCTCCTCATCAAGTCTGTCAAAGCAGAAAGCACATGACCGAGGAAGCAATTCCATAGTTCATACAAAGTCGATGGCTGAACTAAAGGAATTTTGTGATTATTAAGTCTATTAAAGCACAGGTTGCTATACTAATAACTCAATATTGATCCTATATAAGTCGGAAGGCTGGGTCATCTATATGTATCCTCTAATGAATCCGTCTAAGTAGAAAACATAGGATTCATGGCATACATACACTTCCTGACAAGTCAATATTAACAAATCAGGTCAATCCTTCATCCAGTCTGTCAAGCTCAAAGCTAAGATAGAAGGACTTTCAAATCCTACCAAGCATGGATAAATCAATTCCCTAGCAGAATCACTCATCAAAATAAATAAACTAGTTCCTCCATCAAACCCAACCAAGAATGAAATGAGGGCTAGAAGAAACTCAAATCTATAATGGCATGAAAGAAAGGGATCATCAGCAAGGTTGTTGAAGCAAAAAGTAGATGGTTTGAAGTGAAAATGATCCAGGTTTCATAAACAAATCAAATCAAAGCACAAAGTCTACAAATCAAGTCCATAGCACAAATCAAAGCTGATCTTCTCATCAAATCCACAAAAAAGTATAAAAGTACAGAAGCAATAGAGGAATGCTAAAGTTCACTAATACAATAAAAAGATAGAAGATACATGACTAATAAAAAAGGAGAGAAAAGTAAAGTACATCTTGGGAGCCTGGTAACTCCTTTACTAAATAAGTCTAAATATATGCTCACCCTCATAGCATCAAAACATCGTAGCTCTAACTAAGTAGCCTCGGATCTACCATTGCATAGTGATGTAGGCGATGCTACTCCTCACATGCTTTGAGCTCTTCGTCTGCTCAACTTGCGACTCTCTAATAGTCAATCTGTCTAACTTAGAAGAAGCATCTATCAAACTCTAACGGTCATGTTGTAGAGCCTCGGTACTCTCTTCAAACTCATCATGTGCTAGGTTAGCCACCTCCCTACGAAGCCTAACCTACTCCTGAAGCTCTGCCAGTAAAGTGCTAGAATGGACAATGCTGAGCGATCTTATCCGATGGATCAAATACTCTATGTCTCTACAAAGAGCCTCCAGATATCTGAGAGCCTGTTCCTCTAGACCAGTACAAGCTAAAAGGTCCAATGTAGTGTTTGCATAAGACGTAAAGCTGTATAGTGACTTTGGTGAGTCTAGGGTAGTGGTGCAACCGAGTCGAGCTTACTTGGCGGCTCTCAACTTGATGACTCATTTGCTTAAAATTGAGTCTGGCTCGAGGATGAAAGGAATGATCGAGTCATTTAACGAGCTTGAGCTCGAGTAAAAAGAGGCTCGGATCATTTACTCATTGAGTCGCTCGAAGCCATTTTGGGATATTATGCGTTCCGCATTCTGCAATCCATCAACTCGAGTTATATCCTTTTTACTCGGAGTCTGCTCTGCTCAATTTTTAAGCCTCTCGAGTCTCGCCTCTCATCTCTTAGCTCTCACCTCTCTTCAATAGCCTTCGCCGCTCTCAAGTCTTGACTCTCTCCTTTCTCACCTACGGCTTTGCTTCTCAGGCTCTCACTCTCAACATCTCGAGTCTCGACCCACTCTCACATCTAAGTTCCCTCATCTTCCTAGCCCCGATCATGTTGGAGTGTTGGACGGTAGAGGTGTAGATGAGTCGATAGCAAGATTGACTTGATCTTGGTTGGTCAGGTTCATTTTCTTTATGCTCACATCTGGTATTTTGATTTGATGATGATTCAGATTAGGGGTGTGATATCTATCTTTGATTTTGATGTTCTTTTGGATTAGGTGTCTAATGAGTAATGGCTATGTTCGGTTGTGATGATTATTTGGATTTGATGATGTTGTAACTGTTGTTCAACAACATAAATTAATTTTATTGCGATTCAATTACCTCGGTTTAGTGTGCTTATCCTCTACTGAGCATTCAACTACTGTGTGTCTTACATTTTGGCTTATATTGTGTAGTGTGTATCGTATGTGTGATCTTTTAGATTAGGTGTGTAATGAGTATGCTCGATTTTGATGATGATACGGATTTGATGATGTTGTAATAGTAGAATTAATTTTTATGTTGGGTTGGTAACTTTGGTTCAATGTGTATGTTATCTGTTATACTCTTGAGTCATGAATCTTGATAATAGAAAGAAAATTGTAAACCTAGACTAAAAAAGGTTTCCTTACTTTCGGAATTCCAAAGCTGGCATTCTATTATTCTCGTTGCTCGCTGGCATTCTATTTCTAAAGGAATTCTTTATGCTGGAATTCTTCACGTTGGAATTCTAAAGCTATGTAGCATGAGAATGGTGATGATGTCGATTTAATAAGTTGATGCAATAATAATAATAATCATGACATTGCTCTTATCATGGATAATATTATTTTAGGGCTGCACTGTTCAGACCTTTGAGGCTTGGATAATATTATTTTAGGGCTACACGTAGACCATGACATTGCTCTTATCATGGGTTTTATATTACTTTTCAAAAGCTTCATGTATTCTTCTAAGAAATACAGTGTACTATAGTTGGGGAAAAAATCGAACATAACCTATGCCACTCTTGAATCTTGATTATATATTAAACACAACCTATGCCACTCTTACTTATATTTTCTGACAATGAAATGATTTTCTGTGTTGGCTTCTATATTGCAGTGAATTACAGGGTTATTATAAGTATTTATGCTTGGATAAAAGACAGAGTATTGGGTTTCTGATTGTTACGAAGTGCAAATATACAGTGAGCAATTTAGTATTTTTATATTTTTTAATATTTAATAAATCAATTATCTTCTTCATTCATTGAGTTGTTATTTATTGTTTTTGTTTTAGATTAAAAATGGCAACACCACCACTTAGAGAGGATGAGTTATTGGATGTAAATAGTGATAACCCAGTTGTGGGTGTCCAATTAGTATTGAGGATCATAATAGCAATGTAGATGGTAATAATTATGAGGGGGAGAATGATGTTATTAATGATTTGGTTGACTAGCATGATGATGAAGTTGATCTTGAAAATCCAATTGAATTAAGAAAAAGAAAGAAAACATCACGTGTTTGGGAGGAGTTTAAAGAAGTTGTTCTTCCTGATGGCCAGAAAAAAGGGGAATGTTGTCATTGCAAGAAAAAGCTTGCTATAGGTAATACTGGTGTAACTACACAATTTAAGAGACACTTAGATCAATGTGCGGCTAGAGTGCGCACATTAACGAAGCAAAAAATTTTATAGTTCCAGCCAAAAGATTATGACAGTTCATTAGAAATAAATCAAGAGGGATTAACTTGGACAACTTTTAAGTTTGATCAAACAAAAGTTAGGGAGATGATTGCTCATTATATTTTGATTAATGAAAAACCACTTTCGATTGTGGAGGAATTTGGATTTAATCTTGTTCTGAAGTCCATGTCACCATACTTCTCTAAATTCTCTAGAACAATTGCTCGTGCCGATGTGATGCTAGTATATGAAAAGGAGAAAAGAAAATTAAAGAACACATTGAATAGTATAAATAGAGTGAGTTTCACTACTGATATTAGGAAATCAAAGAATCAATGGATATCTTATATGGCTGTCACTTCACATTATGTGGACTCAAACTGGAAATTGCAAAAAAGAGTTCTTAGTTTTTTACATCTACCACCTCCACATACGCAAAATTGTTGACACATTCTATAAGGCCCTAAGCGGTGGGGTCTTGAGAATAAAATATTTACCTTATCAGTTGATAATGCATCAAATAATGATCGGGCTATCAAGTTATTAAAAGATGGTTTATGGATAAGAAAGAAATTATTCTTTGGGGGAAGGCTATTTCATGTACGTTGCTGTGCACATATTTTGAATTTAATGGTGAAGGATGGGGTTAAATGTATAGAATTTGTTGTTGAGAAAATCCATGATACTGTTAGTTTTATCAAAGCTTCAGAAGGTAGACTTATGAAATTTGTTGATGTTGTTCAACAATTATAACTACCAACAAGAAAGCTTATCATGGACTGTCCAACACGTTGGAATTCAACATATAATATGTTGATTGTTGCACTTCAACTAAAAGAAGCTTTCTTTTTATACAGTGAGAGGGAGATTACATATTGTAACTACCCTACAGAGGATGAATGGAATAAAATAGAAAAGGTTTGTGATATTCTAGGTTTCTTTAATGAGGCAACCAATATCATTTGAACCAATACCCAACATCAATTTATTTCTCTCACAAATTTGTACTATAAAGAAAGTCTTGAATGATAGTGCACTATCTTTGATGACTTCATCAAGCACATGACTAGCAAAATGAAAGAAAATTTGAAAAATATTGGGGAATGTAACTCTTGGTGGCATTTGGTGCAGTTATGGACCCAAGAATGAAATTTGTTGTCATTGAGTTTGCATACCCTATGATCTATGAAGGAGATAAAGTAATCAAAATATTGCATATGTTCGTACTTTATTATATGAGTTATATGAAGAATATGTTGAATGCCTTGAACCAGAAACTAAAACTACAAGTAGTGGGATATTTAGAGGTGAAAGTAGCACAGGCAGCAGTAGCAAGTCAACCCAGGATACTCTTATAAGAAAATATAATGGTTGGCATGACTTTACTGCTTATCTATCAGAGAAATCAAGTAGAAGACCCACAAAATCAAATCTAGATAACTATCTTGAAGATGGGTTAAAGATAAATCTAGAAGGTCGTAGTTTTGATGTGATTGCTTGGTGGAAAAATAACCATCTAAAATATCGTATACTCTCAAGAATGGAAATTGATATTTTATCTATTCCAATTAGCATAGTTACTCGATGACCTGTAGAGAGAGGGTTGTTGATACTTATCGCTCAAAGCTTGGAGTTGAAACTGTTCAAGCTCTAATATGTGGCTCTAACTGGGTTTGCTCTCATTATGGCTTGAAAGGGAGAATCAAGGTATTTAGTTTATAATTTAACATTTTTTTCATTACTATCATAGATTCACAGTATTTTTAATGACATTAATATTATTCTATATTGCATATTTATTAGGAAGAGGATGAAGATAAAGAGATTAAGATACCCATAGGTCCTCTACAGATAGCGTAATCGAGAAGAGGATGAAGATGAAGATTTGACTTTACATGCTTTCTTTAATAGACTTTATATTTACATAGTAGGCCTTATGTGGTTTCTATTTGACATTTAAACTCTTTCTAATTTCTAGACTTGCAGTTCTTTGTTTAGTAGACATTTTTTTTGGATGTTTTGATTATAGTTATCTTTACAAAAGTGCAAATTTTTGTAAATATTAGAGGGAGATTGATTATGATAGCTATGATGCTCATGATTTTGAAATCTGAACTTTAGATAGTTGCTCATGTATTCCTTGGATGTCGATAGCTATTTTATTACAGTTTCTCATCTCTTGGATGTGTGCTGGTAGCTAACTAGATAGTTTACTATAGTTGCCCATGTATCTCTAGCATGTTGGTAGCTACTTTACTAAATTTTTTGAGCTTGAATTAATGCCCTCTAAATATTTTTAATATGGATAACACCAGATTACCTTATCCTGCAAATGCCCTCTAAATATTTTTATGAGCTTGAATCAATGCCCATGTATCCTCTCTTTTGGTGTTGGCTTTGGTGGTGTCCATGTAGTGTTGCTGCAATTCTTGATGGATGGCTTGTAGTCTGTCTTACTAGGCTTTGTTTCTTTTTTTATTTTTGGCTTCTTGCTCCTTACGGATTAGATTTTTTGCCACTTTGGTTGGGGTTCGTGGATGCTACTTTTCTTATCTTGGGTGGTTTTGGCTTGATGGCTTGCTGTGCTATTTTTTATTTTTGGATTACTGGTCTATTATGGCTTGTAGTCATTTATCTCTAGCATGATAAATAAGTTTTTATTTATGGGATTGAAAGGTATTGCATCATGATTAGTGGATATTGGTCAAAGTTTTTAAAGGTGCTTAATAGAACAAATCTATTTGTTGACTATCATCATGTTCTTTCAATGTCTCCATATTTGATTTGTACATTTCAGTTTTCTTTCTTATATTATTTTTTTAAATGTGCTTAATCGGTTAGTAACTCAATTTGTTGACTATCATCCTTTATGTTCTTTCAATCATGTCTCTAGTACTTGACATTCTTTGTTGTTATTTCCTCCTGCTATGTGTTTCCTATCTTAGCTGTTTGGCTGGGTGTTTTTTACTTTGATGGTGGAAGATTTGAATACTTGTGTTTCTCTTGTTTGGTTGGCAAGCTGGGTTGGTTAGATGGTATGTGTTGATAGGTTTTCTGTATATTACTAACTTTCTTCATTTGTTATTTCCTATGTGTTTCCTCTCTCTTAGTTGTGAGTGTTTTTACTTTGATGGTGGAAGATTTGAACACTTGTGTTTCTCTTGTTTGGTTGTTGGCGAGTGTTTATTGCAGAGTTTAATGAGAAGTTTCTATCATCTTCCAACTATGTTACAGCTAGACAAGCTCTCAAGGTTGTGCTTATATCTCCTACATTTGTTTTTTATGTTGCAAATTGGTAGCTTGTAACTTATTTTAATCCCTTCTTATTAGTTAAGCTTAACTATACAGCACTGTAATGATTCAGCTTTTGGGAGATATGTTGCTTGAACGATCAAATTCTCATGCTATGACTAGATATGTGAGCTCGAAGGATAACTTGATAATTCCTATGAATCTTCTAATAGTATGATTTCTACTTATTAATGCAGTTTATTTCTAAGAGTATGATTTCTACTTATTAATGCATCTCTCCCCCCAAATCATTTAACATAAAGGTTCATCCTTATTATTTTTTGTTCTCTCGATCCTAAACATTACTAGTCTGGATGACAACTGGAATTCTGGATAAGCATGAACTACTTGATCTTATTGTCAAATTTAGGACTTGCAGACTCTTATATGTACTTCTCTCTTTGATTGTAGTTGCCATAAATCACCTTGATGTGTTGTTGGATCTGAGATAATTATTTAACTTAGAAACACTAATCATTGATTTATTTCCCTTTACCTATCTAATTCATAATGCTCTCACTTGCTGGTGTTTTGTTCTTCCATTGAGTTCTGTTTCCGAAATTCTATCATTCAAAACTAACCTTTTCAGCTTTTTTATGTGTGAGACTAAATTTTAAGAATTTCTATGCTTCTTTGAAAGGAGCATTTACATGCATACCACGCAATTCTCATTCATTTACATATCCAACTCTAAAATATAAATATTTACATAAATAACACTTAAATCTTTAATATTACATCAAAATATCATCATCTTTTTTAAAATAAAATACATTATTTCATATATGAAAAATACTATATTTTTAATTATCAAACTTTAGATGTCAATTATGTAAGTATATAAGAATTGTATTGTATGTATGTAATATTTAGATAGAATTGAACTTAGATTTTTTTTTTAAACAAATTTCTCAAAGAATAACTTATGTGTATTTTTCTCAAAACTAATGAATTTATTTCTATGCTCAGGATAAAAGCAGAAGCATCCAAATAGATACATTTCATGTATTTAAGGTTTTTTTTTTTGCCTCGATTCAATTTGATTATAAAAATACTATTTACCATTTCTCTCATATGGATTGTTCCTCCTACCTTCACGCTTATTCATTGCTATATTCGACTTTCTCATTATTTCCTCCTACTATCCTTGATGGTTGGCTGATTATTTGCCATATTGGACTTGGTTGTTTTGGTTGCTTTGTGGTTGGCTAATGGCTATTGTATTTGCTGTTTAGAGGATTTTGCAACCTTGCTGGATGATGGACTTTGGATGATTGGCTACACAAGATATGCTGGCTATGATGGCCTTGATGTTTCCCTCTCTATCTTCTTTTAGCTGGTAGCACTATATGTAATTGTAACCCTTCTTCTGAAGTTTGGATGCTTACATATAGTGTTGCTCTTTAAGATGATTGTAATTTGTAACTAAGCCTGAGCCTTTTCTTAACTTTGATCCTTTTATTTTCTCTTATTCTTTATGCTTACTTAATTATACTCTTCCTTTCATTAGTATGTTGCAGAATTCTTTTATTCTACTTATTTATGAGATTATGATTATTTTCTCTTTATAATCTTGCAAAATTTTTGATTAGGTGGTTGGATACTCGAAGACTTCAAGTTGGAGCCTTGGATTACTTCAACTTGAGTGATATTTTCTCCGTTGAAGACTCTAAAATGCTGCGGCGTCTGCATTTCTCAAAGGGATCAAGAGAAGATGTTGATTTCAATTTAATTCTATCTTTTCCTTTTTATAAATATATGGGGGATTGAGTGTTTAATTATGTAACTTGTACGTAGCTCTTTTGTTTGAGCATTTAATTTTTTCTTTCAATATTTTGTAATTTTTTATTGTACTTTCTTTGAGTTGGAATTGCATATATTTTTAATAAAAAATATCCAAAAGACTCAAATTAATTTAATAAATTTTCTATAATTTATCTTAATTTTTCTTCAATTTTTTTTGGTGCTCTTTTTTAGTGTAATTGACTTCAAATCGAGCCTATAAACAAGCCAAACTCGAGCTTCTCATCGAGCCAAGTTCGAGCTTCTAATCGAGCCCAATAAATTGAGTTGAGATCGAGCTTATTTTACTGTACATGAGCCGAGTTCAAGCTTGGTACATACGCTCGAGTTGAGCTCGAGCTCTAGCCTGAGCTCACAATGAACAGTACAAGTCAAGCTCAAGCCTGACATGGCTCGAGCTCGACTCAACTCGTCTGCACCCCTAGTCCAGGGTAATCCGAGAAACCACATCCGTCAAAAAATACTGCCGCAATCTGATGCTCCTATCACATGGATTCCCTATGTGGGATGTCAATGATAGATCTCGGACTCATAACCTACATCAATCAGTAGGGAAGAAATGCAAACAATCAACACGGGCGATGTAAAGAAGTGCGTTAATAAAAAAATAATAAATAATGATGGGAGAAAGTCGGAACATGATGAATGACTAAGCCGAGTATCAGTTTATATGATCATCTGGGACCCTCACTATCTAATAAACTCTGTACTATGTGTCGGCTCAATAGAAGCTCGCACGGGTCTCTCACCGTAAGTCTCCATGTAGTGGGCGTCATGCTCGAGAGAAAGGTGGATCCACGGAAGGTATAATAAAATTTGAAGTGGTAGTATCACACGCAGATGGCCCAACCTGAATCCTCAATTACATCTCCAGTGCTGCCTAACACCTATGGCACTTCATCGGAAGTCATAAATGGTCGTGTAGGTAGACCCGTGGAATAATCAACTGAAACTCGCACAGGCTCCGTGGGTTGGCTACACCTATGTCTGCGAGCTGATGAAGAAACATCAATGTAGTTAGGGGCGGAATCCCTAGCTCTAACTCTTCCATGAGAAATGATTTTCTCAGCCCTAACCTGCTCGCCAACTGGTGCATCTGTCAGGAATCAGATTAGAGTATCAGACGCAATAAACGTATTTTGATAAAGGACAAAAGTATTGAAAGAGAGGAGAATAATGATTATACCTCTAGCACTATAATCTCCTACTAATGGTAATCGATGGTGGATCCTCTGATCTTGAGGAACACCCAAGGACCTCATCTTGCGTTCATATCTCCTAGAACCACACTCCAGGAAAGGGCCAAAAGATAACCGTACCTAGGTGAGGTAAGTATAGCTAATCCCCGTGTGACCATGTGGAGAAGCTATTCAAAAATGAGCACCAGTACCAAGCCTCATTAAGTGTAGCCAAATGGCTGAGGCAGCAAAGTAATGTGCCTCAAGAGGGATTGTCATGATCCTTCTAAAATCCACTACAGCAGGGATGAGTGGCCTGCCATCGTGAGCGATCAACTGGAAGAAACCAAATTGCCATGCAACCCGGTTAGGCTGATAGCCCTCTATAACAATGGACTGCCCAAACCGATAACATAACCATCATAAAAAAAGGTATTCACCTACTCGGTCCTGGCGACCATGAAGCAAGGAATATCGCCATTCTCATTAAGGTTGTCAATAAGATCAATCTAGCGAAGTCGAGAGTAAGTAGTATATCCGGTGAACCAACAAAAATTGATCTCTGACCAAATGGGGAGCGAAGAAAAACATACGAATCCTCTCCATCTCCGAAGTAGAGGATGCTCGATATAACTATAAGATTGTAGGATACCCTCGCTCTAAAAAGAATGTTGGATACTCAAAATAAGCAAAGGCACCATGTACGTGGAGGTGGACCCAAGCATATAAGTACTGCCAAGGTAGAATAACATCTCGTAGCTCTTGGGAACCTATCGCAGAAATTACCCCCAATATTCTATAAAGCCTGGCCAATACCGCTGGGGCAAGAGAAACCCGCTCGCCTCAAGAGATTCTACTGGTTGCTAATAAAGCACCTGGGTGAACTGAGCCCTCTGTAATGGGGAGCACAAAAATGCAGAGCCATGTCACTATAAAACTGGCTAAGAACATATCCTCACTCAATCCCAATAGTCCTAAAGAAGTCACCCCTATTGGTAAAGCTGGCTCCACAGTCTCTTCGGATAAGCAACTATCCTCAAGCACTCCCAATCGAAAAGGGTCATACAGTGCTACAATCTCATCTGATAGAGCATAATGACATATCATCAGATCTCCTCCAGCTGAACATTCTCCTGCCAAGCGATGATAGAAATCGTTATATAAAAAAATTTATATAACGGTGTGATCAAGTATGTCCACTAGTTTTCAAGGCACGATAAAAAAAGAGGGAAGAAAAGAGAAGAAAGACGGGGTGGAGTAGAAAGAAGAAAGCCCAAAAGGTCAACCAGTTTTCAACAAACAAGACTCGCTCCATGCACGAATCATATTTTTTGGGGGGCATTTGTTGACCTCCACATATGCGCCATAAGTCGAGTCAAGCCCACAAGTCAAATTCGATGGACTTCGGAAGCGATAGTGCGCAAATCGGAGATCAAAGTGCACTGGGCGTCACCGAAAATAGTCGAAATGACCTCTGACCAATGAACGTATTTCACCGTCATGTTCAGAACATCAAAATTGTTCATAATATAGATATTACAAAATCTAACAATCAATCGATTAAGCACTCGAGCTATCAATGTATAGACATGCATATCAGAGTCGAGTAGGCACCAACGATGACCAAATGACTTCCATTCATGAAATTGATCATGTATCTAGCTTCAAAATATTGAGATCTATCAAATGAGACTATCCACGCTCAATTCAGACAAGTCTATGCAAATGCCGAGTGATTTGAAATGACAATGCATAATTTGAGGTTGAAATGCGCAAGGTGTCATCAAAATCAATTCAAATGATCTCTGATCGATGAACGAACTTGTCATCGCATTTAGAATATCAAAATTGGTCAGAATATAAATATAGCACAACTTAATGATCAACGGATCAAGCGCTTGAGTCATCAACATGCCTGCATGCATATCAAGGTTAGGAGGCATCGACAAGAATCAAATGACCTCCGTTCACAAAATTGATCATGTCATTGGCTTTGAAATGTCAAAATTTATCAAATGAGACCATTCGCACTCGATTCAGATGAGTCTGCATGAAATCGATCGATCGAAAGAAGCAACGTACATTTTTAGCAGAAATTGACTCAATTTAGCACCGACTTGAACCAAATGGCCTCCGATCACGAAACAGACTACGTCATTGCATTCAGAACAATGGAATTACCTTAAATCAATATATATTGACTATGTGCATTTATCGTTGCAAAATCCACATTAAAATATTTAATAAATTCAAAATAAAAAAATTCTAAATTACCCCCATGCTCAACCGTTCCGCCCATTTTCAATTTTTTGAAAAAAAATAATAAAAAAGAAAAATTGAAAAGATAACTCCACTTTCCATTGCAACTTCCCTCATTATTCTCCCCCACTACTCTCTCTCTCTCTCCTCATTTCTCTCTCTCTCTAACGTCTAAGAAAAGGTAATTCTCCTACCTTTTTTTGAATTTTTTTTCTCTCGATTTCCACCATTTTCTTCCATTCTGCATAAAACCATGCAGCAGCCTGACGGAATTCTCAGAACCCTCTAGACAAAATATATGTCCGCCGCCATCGAAGACACGACACGACCGATCAGCAGATCCGACTGAAAACTATGATCTCTGCCGCCTGACCGCGGTTGAACTGGCGACGCCTGCTTCGCCTTCACTCAGACTCGATTCTATCTCCACTCGCTTCAGGCTCATCGTCCCTGCTGCCGGGCCACCATATCCACTGCTGTTTCCCGCTTCGCCTGTGCATTCACCAAGAATCTCTAAATCAGAAAGAAGTTAATGGCCTCCATTCAACCTCCTACTCTCGCTGTTTCCACAATCATTATCCTGCACATGCAGAAATCATCCGCCATTATTTCAGAAATCGCAGCCAAATCCACTCGCCCACTTTCTCGGAAAACATGGCTAAACCCATGGACCAGACCATCAACCCATTATTTTAAGACTAACCCATTTTCAGACTCTCAAGCAAATTTCGATTTATTAGCCCGTTCTTCAATCCAACCGCAAACCTGTTTCTGTAATCCTTCTGCTCAGAAACTCATCCAAATTTCATCGTTTTCACTGTGCCACAAATCAGGGAAGAACATCGTCAGCAGGCGAATTCTCCCTTCAATTTTCGGCGTTGTACCCCTCGCTTTAGCCATCCCGCTTTTGCTGCGCCGCAAATCGAGGAAGAACATCATCAGCAGGTGAATTCTTCCTTCAATTTTTGATGTCGCACCCCTTGCTTTAGTTGTCCCATTTCTGCTGTGCTGCAAATCAGGGAAGAACATCGTCAGTAGACGAATTCTTCCTTCGATTTTCGGTATCGCACTCCTCGCTTTAGCTATCTCGTTTCCGCTGCACCGTAAATCGGGAATAAACATCATCAGTAGGCAAATTCTTCTTTCAATTTTTGGCATCACACCTCTCACTTTAGCCATCCCATTTTTTGCACCGAACCGGAAGAACATGGTCGAGCGAATTCTTCCTTCGATTTTCGATCGCACTCGCTTTAGCTATCCTGCTTCATTAGGGGGAAAGAATATCATCAGTAGGTGAATTCTTCTTTCAATTTTTGGCATCGCATCCCTCACTTTAGCTGTCTCATTTTTGCTGCACCGCAAATCCGGGAAGAACATCGTCAGCAGGCGAATTCTTCCTTCGATTTTCGGCGTCGCACCCCTCTCTTTAGCCATCCCGTTTCTGCTGCCTTGCAAATCGGGGAAGAACATCATCAATAGGTGAATTCTTCTTTTGATTTTTGGCATCACACTCCTTACCTTACATTTTTAATTGCATACATAACCCCGTTCCTTTGCCTAGCATTATAGCGCGCCAAAAAATGCGTCAGAACATGTGGGATTTGTGAATGTGAATATATATACATGCTTGTGTTTTCTTTGAAGACCTCGGCTTAGCAGCACGAGATGAAAATAAGTGTGTGCAAACACCACTCCACGCCAGCAGGCGCATTAGTAAGCCACCACTTGTTAGATGTCGCTCCCCCTAAATGAAATGCCGCCAAAATTTTGTCTGATTTCTAGACTTAGAAAAAAAGGGAGAATGAATATATATTGCATTGTATATCCTCTTTCAGGTTTAAAGACCTCATCGTGCTCAACAGAGTGTGACGAGATGAAAATCAGTTGTGGTGTCACAAGACACCACTCGCTACACTCTCAGTATGCATCAGTAAGTCAAAACACTCGATGCACTCTATAGGATGATGCCAAGGTCGCTAAAATTGTGTCAAACCTTTAAACTAAAAAAAAAGAGAGGGGAAAGTAGAATGATATACGGAAGGTATAAAAGCAAAATAAAATAAAAAGAAGAGTGAAAAGCAAGCATAAAATTTATCGGTAGATTGAAAGCCCACCAGCCCTAACCTTTCAAATACCCTGCTCTAACCTTTCAAGTAAATGGAATAGAATAGTAACCCCCGCCTTATTTATAGAAATTGGAAGAAGTATAAAGAGGGGAAAAATCAAATTTAAACAAAAGAGGGAGAAAATCAAATTTAAACAAAAGAGGGGGAAAATCAAATTTAAACAAAACAGGGGGAAAATTCAAATTTGAAAAAAAAAAGAGAGGGGGAAATCAAATTTGAACAAAAGAGGGAGAAATTAAATTTGAATAAAAGAGGGTGAAAATAATTTTGACTGAAAGAATGGTAAAATGAGAACTACTTTTAGGAATAAATTTTCTTCTTAAAATAACAAATTAAATTATTCTTTGAACACATAGCAAATACCTTCGCCACGACCGAACTCTTGTAAGCAAAAAGGCGATACTAAATTTAGTTCTATAAAAATCATAAAGCTTTCTTCAATCAAAAAAATTAAGGAATTTCATCCTAATTATGATTTTCAAGATCAATAATTTCATTAATTAGATTAAATTAGCTAAGCTATAAATATCTACATGTGCTCGGACATAGAGATTTCAAGTGTAAATTTTAATGTCTGAAAAGGTTGCGCAGGTTAAACTGGAATAACAAAAAATGAAAATATAAAATCAATCTCATAATTCAAATATAAAATTACCTAAAATTACTATACAGAGATGGGCCCACACTCTCAATGCTAAAATTCAAGTGTCTGAGGATGCGTGGTTGCTTCCCTTTAGTCTTAGATTCTATTAAGTTAACAAAACCTAAAAAATCTATAATAAGAGTTTCAAATCAATGAAATATCAAAACGATTGGATGATAGAGATCTAATTCTATCCTAAAGTTGATAGGATCTAAAACTCTTAAACATATTCGAATTAATCAATTTTTCAAATCAGACTAACTCAAATAGAGTGTCAATCTAAAAATTGCTTCAATGAAATCTAATCATTAAGAACTTAAATCAAACTTAATCTATCAACCTTCCATAACTATTTATCGAGACAAATTAAGAAAACTCTAGCTCACAAAGGAGCCAATGTCAAATCAAGTGTTCTGCTATATTCACTCTCAAAATCTCAGATGTGGCACGGTCCTCACGGCGTGAGCTCCATGATGAGCTAGCACGTGAGTCCTCCATCGGGTGGTTTGGCCAGGACTCCATAATATTACGATCACCGTAGTCAGATGCTCCTAATGGCTCGCTTTGAGTTGTGAATCATATGGTATACTTGATGGGGAAAATAGTCCTCTCAGCCTAAAGTAGACTAAGCCTATCTCCTGACAAACATCACCCCTGTGTCTAAGGATTTCGGACGATGTAACCCATGTGTTATTGAGACCCTTCGTAGTTGGACTACCTCCTTTGACTAAGTAGACTGGGGACCGCAACTACCTAGGATGACGGAACCATGGGATCTAGTTCGGGCACGTCATCATTCCCCCAACCATCCGGTTTAAGCTATAATGATGAATTTCATATATCAAATTCTGAAACTTTATATGGTGCTACTACACGCTACGCATTCATCGATCTAAATGACTAGCCTTAATCGAAAGTTCTCTCTCACTTATTGGGAGAGGTAATTAACTATAGAGGCTTGCGCCTATAGGAAATCTGAAACCAGATCTAAAGTCCTCACAAAATGAGGGTGAAATCTCTGGGTAGTGTCTTATCTACTATTTCATCTACCTTCTGAAAATTACACTGACATTTTAAACACTCTTTTCATCGACGAGGTCAATGGTGAAATTTTTGGAGCCCACATGCATCGCAGGCATCATCGGAGATGATCGTCTACACTATTATCTTTTGTCCATATAGGATTATATTTTGTTGTATCTGTACCTATCTTATTGTATTTGTCTGGCAGGCATCATCAAGAACTATTTTCTTGTTTTAGTTACCTTAATTTATAAATATTTATATCTTTTTGTGCTGCTTTATTTATACAGCTTTAAGTATTTAGAAGAAGTTGTATATTGATGTATATTTTTTAGTGATGATATTCCCTTTGGTAGTAACAATAGAAAGGTAGTTAGTTTGTGTGTAAACTTAGTTTGAGTTAGCTTCTTATCCTTATTTGAAAATGGTTGCATTTCTAATACTAACACATTCACTTCTCTTATATGAATGTAATCAATATGAATAATTATCTCCAAACAATAAGACTAATGCTCTAGCAACACCTGTTTTTATGTCATGGCTCTTAAAAGTTATTAATTGCACTTCATTAAGAGTGTTTGTTTAGCGTGAGTTATTTGTGCATTTCATTATTGTCCATTTTGCAAAATCTATTGTGCATCGGGCTGCAATCACAAATTTTTACCAATATAATGTTTGTAGAAAATTTTCTTATGATTCCAACGATATAAAGTTCGATTCCATTAATGATGACTCTAATACGAAAATATTTTGTCGCAAACTTTCGCCATACAAGCGTGCATTTGTAAAATCTGTTGCATATCGAGCCACAACCGTAAATTTTGACCAACGTGATAGTTGTAGAAAATTTTGTTATGATTCTAACGATATGAAGTTTGCTCGATTCCAACACTGTATAACTCCGATATGCGTAAGATTGTTGCCAACGACCCGCCATAGACATTCTCAAAATCGCAGACGGTCGTAAATTTTGACCTACATGAAAATTATAGAAAATTTTGTTACGATTCAAGGTTTGCTCGATTCCGACACCGTATGCCACCGTTACGCGCAAAATAATACCGGTTCAATTTTCAGACACCACAAATTTCTCAAGAGATTCGCAAAATTCGCTTATCGCCGCAATCGTAAATTTTGACCTACATAAAATTGTAGAAAATCTCATTACAATTCCAACCATATAAAGTTCACTTGATTCCTACAATCAGATGACTCGATATATGCAAAATAACAAGCTCAATTTCAGCCGCAATTTTGCGCACATTTGCAAAATCTGTTGTGTATCGGGCCGTAATCGTAAACTTTGATCAACATAAAAGTTGTAGAAAATTTTGTTACGATTCCAACAATACCAAGTTTGCTCGATTATGATACCGTCTGACTCTGATACGCACAAAATACAAAAATTGCCCCCAAATTTTCTTTAAAAAAAATTAATCTCCGTCTGTTGAGACGATCGCAAACGTGGCATCCGCGCTACGCCACCCATCCATTGTACAAACGACTTGGCCTATTATATTAATATTTTTTTCGTGCCTAAATTGCTAATTAAGATTAGCATTATGTCTAATTTAAAAATTTTGTCATCATGTAAAAGCTTCAGAATGGGATAAATGACTTGTTAGATACTGACATAATATTCATATGTTAATCATATTTTTGAGAAATTATTAAGCGCAGATATCACACATGCATCTACATGTGAGGCCAATGGATGTTCCCAAACTCAAATTAGAATATTTTCTCTAGCCCAACTGATAAGCTCACTGACCCAAGTCTGAAAGTGAGCCATATCAAAATAAGCAACAATAATTTTAAAGCTGCAAATTTTAAAGAGATTGAGCATCATTGAAAATAAAAACTCTAATTGTCACGTGAATATTAATTTTTGTTTTTTAGATAATAAAAATGGAAGATAGTTATACTGAAGAAGATGATGTAAAACACTAATTGTCATTCCCCTAAGTCGAACTAAAGCATCTTTATAAATCTACATGGCTGCCTCAATTCTTTTTACTACAGAAAAAAAAAACCAAACTTTTTGTTTGGTTTTTATAGCTTATTGTGTAGAAACAAATAATAAAATAAATGTATAATTGTGGATATAAAGACCACATTAATAAATACAATTATAATATTTTGGTGTGAATTAATTAGTAATTTTTATGTGTGAATAAAAAAAAATTTTACATAAAAGCATGGCATGTTATCTTTTCAACAAATGCTAACTTTGGTTCATTTTGCATCACCTATGATGTAAATCTTTGCTTTCATAATCAACATGTATTCCTCCAAAATATAAATTCTACTTTTCAAAATCAGCTCTAACAAATTGACTCATAGAAAATAAATCCACTCAGCTAAATCAGCTTAAACTTAATAAAAATACAAATCAATCGAATAGTAGCAAATTATTAAGCTCACAAACTAATTCTACCAACCCTCAAATTGGTTTGTTTATATAAAACCATCACTTAATGAAGTATATATTAATCAATCATATATCAAAGTTGTCTCCTTGATGTAACAATTTTAACTCAAACTTATCTCAACGTTCCCTTCATGAGAAAACACATAATTACAATACAAAGTCTTCATGAACCATTGCCAATCACAAACAAAATCTTTAATTTACCATCAGCTACTTTTGTGCTTGTAAACCTTTTTTATCCAAATCAACCCACATCTATTTACTTTAGATGCTTGAAAGAAGGCAACTCATGACTAATTAGAGTTATGGCATAAAGCCCTTTAGCTTTAGCAAATTGGTTCTGGAATGGTAGAACTATGAAGTCTTGAACAACTTGGCAACCCATACCCATCATCTCATCTCTAATGACAATTCTCACTCAAAGACGTTTGCTTAACTCTAGTCTCCCAATCATGGTTGCCCAATCATCATCATTTTACTATAATAGCATGATTATAGTTGTCTGACCTTCACTTGATCATAGTACTCAATTACAATTGCTCAACCTCCATCTCTTAGCTACGATCACTCTCTTTTGAGTTTTCAGATAAAATTATTAGTTTTACAACTCTTCTCTTAACTTATATAATGCGTTAGATTTTCATATAAAACTAAAATATTAAACACATCCTCTTTACCACCTTAAATGTTCTAACACACAACAAATTTAAATTTATTAAATTTTAAAAGTGTAAATTTTCAAAAATATTAGGCACACATATTAAATCATAGTTAACTATTTAACTTTATATTTTAAAGATTTATAATTTTAATGATTGTAAATTTAATGTAAAATCTAAGAAGGAATTGAAATCAAATTTGCAGGATGAATAGATTCATCAATATTAATTAATGTTTACATTAGCTTTAATAATATTTAACTTAGATGATTAAATAATAATTAGAATTTATTTAGTTGCTCTAACATTACTTTAAAAATTAATAAAACTGATAAGTAATCATAATTAATTAGGTTCTAATAGATACTAATATATGTATGAAAGGGATTATAAGTAGACTATTTAAATGTCTTACTATTTTTAAAATATGATAATCATTAAACTAATTTAAAATCCTAATTGAATAATAATGAAATCTAAGCAACATATTTAAATATAATAAATTACCTTCACTATTTTTTTAACATAATAAAAAATTAAATGATTATTTTTTATTTAATAATTTTATCAAGTCTTTATAAACTCTTATGAATGACTATATGATTATCAGCTAATTTAACTGATAAAAATGATAAAACTTATTATCAACAATTTACTTATAATAATTTATGTCTATATCATTTAACATTAAAATAAATTTTTTAATATTATCATGACTTATTAAATATTTTTATAAGCTCTATGCTGATCAGGTCAAGGATGTCCACAGTCTCTTTCGCTCCCTCCTAAACCCCCTCCCGCATGGCTCTTACTTCAACGTACTGAAGAGGAAATATATTGCAAAGGAATTCGGTGGAAGATACAATAGAGATCGATCGATGCAGCGGAATCTTCAGGCCTAAGGAGGTCAACTGGTTTGAATCTCGTAGGTAGATCAATGTCAAGAAAGTCGTGACAGATCAGATCAGGAGACCGCGAAAGAAATTCGAATCCTAAGATCAAATTCTTTGAATATAAATAAAAATAAATAAACAAGCCCCTACTCACCCTCTTCCCAGCTTCTTCATGTCGTGATTTATTAGCCACCTGGCGAGCGGCGATCCTCCCTACCACGACAAGCCAAGCCAAGCTTTTCCTTATCCTAACGACCAAGACTTGTTAACCGATCCTGCTTGCCACGACCTTGGCCATCTACACACTTCGAATTCTGTGCTACGACTAGCTGATGATCTTCCTTGCCGCTGCGACGATTAGTCGCGATTCGCCGTCAGCCATGGCGATGTCAAAGGGATGGCTTCAAGTTGTTTCATTGGTTCTCGCTATGAGCCTATGAGAGCTTTCGGTATTTGCCGCTTGTTGTATGAAAATCCTGTGATCCTTCTCAGTGAATCCGGCCAATGCTTGCCTATGGGCTTCTGGTCACATCGACAGTCTATAAAGTGGTCGGTGCAGACACCAATCAGATGATAAAATATATATTAAATTTTATATTTTATCAGATGTTTATATTTGATTTAATATCCAAATACAAAATTGTATTCAAATAAATAGCATATAATATTCTCTTTAAAAGCTCATATATATAAAATAGCTCTGTATTCAAAGAAAATGATTCATTTATAATTATATAGAAGCATAAATTAAAATAGATAATGATTCATTTATAATTATATAGAAGTATAAATATGTAAAATAATTTACAATTCTTTTATAAAATCTGTTGCTGCCTTTCATTCGGGGAGGAAATTAAAATTAATATCAAGTTTATAAAAAAGGATTGAATATTCAATAATATTTGCACCAGTCAATCTAAAATTTATCGTGAATGTTTAGTAATATATATATAGAGAGAGAGAGAGAGAGAGAGAGAGAGAGAGAGAGAGCTAATGAGTCAAGTTAGAGATGGCTTGAGCTTGACTTCTTGGCTTGAGCATGACTTCTTGACTCAATTATATTAATAAAAAAATACTCTCAACATTACTTTCAACACATATATCATTAAAAAAATTCTTCTAAACACAAAATATGAACTCATTTAAAAAAAAGACTTAAAATAAATTCATGGTGAAATCAGCTACATAACTAGCTTATTGCAACTTATGGGCACATAAGTCAATAAAATTTTTTGGATTATTTCTATTTTTTAATTCAAGCTTAAAATTTTAATGTATATTTTGATTTGAAATAAATGATATTTAGTATCTTAAAATATATTTTTTATTTTTATTAAATAATCAATATGTTAATTGCATTAATAGTCATTTTTTATGAGATTAAATGAAATTAAAATTATAAAATTTGAGCTAATTTCAAAAAAAATTTAATAGAGAATGACGTTAATGTTAATTTTAATTTCACCAAATCAAATTGAGAATTAAATTTTTTTTTAAAGGCCAATTTTCTAACTTCAATAAATGAGATCTTAAGTGAGATACAAAATAAATATTTATTTTTAGAAAATATGCATTTTACTACCATAGTATATTTAACAGAATTTTAAAGGTGTGCATAAATATATGCAGGAATGGCCATTCAAATAACTGAAAAATAAAAATATATAATAATATACTTTGCATCTATTTTATTCCAAGACAAGTACATGAAAACTAAAAAGATATGCAATCTTCTTTTATTTAACCTCCAAATACAAAGAACAAATAGTTCCTTGATAATAAACAAATTATAGACACACGAATGAAGAAAACCTAAATAATATATAATAATTTGTTGTATAATTATTAAAGCGAATCATAATTCTCCAATTCATCAATAGTGATCTCAAAGCATTATTTTAATAAAACTCTCTCTCTCCTCGCTCATTCTCAATCCAAGCTCATATATCACACATGCTTTTTCCAATTCCCTCTCCAAAGTACCTTAGCGTTGCTTCTCCAATATCAAACGATCTATACCAGTTCTCACCAAATAATACTTTAGGCAGTGGGAAAAAAAGCAGTTTCCTTCCATTAATGGCGAACAGAGGAGCTCTATTTTTCCTTTTTTGTTTTTCATCATCTTCATTCGAGATGACGAGCATGATCCGCTTTTCGATCTCCGTGTTGAAATTGTCGGGGGCTTCTTCATTGTATTTGGTATCCATGTTAAAAGGAGGAAAAGGAGCAAGGAGGATGGATTATTGTTGGAAGAATGAAAAGGTGAATTGATTTATATATCGAGGGATATCGAAAGCAAGTAAGAGGGAAGGAATGACTTAAATATCTATTTGACGTAATTACTTGGTGAAATGTATGAGAGTAATGGGAATTTATAGATGAGATGAACCTACACACTTTTCACCGCCGCCATGGATTTATTATAATAATCATTAAATTACAAGTAGGGGTTGAGAGGAGATGATGGTTTTAAAGCCAGTCTCTTGGAGGACCGGGTCTAGGCTCATCCGACTTATTTTCTAAAGCATCAATATTTTGTTATTAGCGCCAATTTTAACGGGGATAATTTTTAAAAGGGAGTACTTAATTAATAAAATTTATCAAAAGGAGCTTTTTTATAAAAAAAATTTAAAAAGGAGCAAAAACGTGAATATTAGTAACGTTTTCAGAAAACGTGACTACTATTCACGTTTTTTAATTTTTCTATTTCTTTTAACAATTTTTAATAATAATATTTGATAGAATTTTAAATATATTAAATCAACATATTTAAAATATATAAATAAGGTAAGATTATTATTTATCATTTTAATTTTATGAAAAATATATAAGAATATTAATTTTAAATAGTAAGTTTAAAATAATTTGAAATAGGTAATTTAAAATTAACTTATGATATTTTTTTTAATCTTAAAATAATTACTTAAGAAAATTTTATATTGATAAATTGTACTATAATTATAATAATTTATATTTTATTTATAAATAAGATTAATTTTATTAATCGTAAAACTAATTTTAACTTTGGAATTTTAAATAATTTTAAAAAAAATCTTATTAATTTATATTATTTGGTGTTTTCATTATATAATATATATTTTTGTTTTAAAATTTAAATTTCTAATGAATCAGTGGAATTTATTTATTAAAATTTTTTAAAATATTTTATGTACACTTTTTTTAAAAAAAGTTTAAACTTCTCTCCTATATTTTAATATATTAATAAAAGTATGCATTTTACTTTTTATTTTATTTAATCAGTTATTATATATATATATATATATATATATATATATATATATTATATAAATTTACTTATTATGTATATAATACAAATAATTAAATTAACTTATTAATAAGTAAAATTATATAATATGTATATCAAACAATAAGTTATTAAATAAAATTATTAATAAAATGTATATAGTTTTTAGTTTTTTCAGTTTATTAAAAATATGAGAGATAATTTTGATTTTTCTAACTTAAAATTAAATTAAATTATTTAAAAAAATGTACTAATACATTAGAGATTAAAAATTTGAAACAAAAAATACATTACATATGAATACACTATTTATAATAAATTAATAAGATTTCTTTAAAATTTATAAGAATGTCCAAGTTAAAATTAGTTTTTGTAATTAGTATTAACTAAAACATTAATTAATTTATTTATAATATTATTTCTCAAAATAAAACTATTTTAATAATTATTTTAAGATTCAGAAAATGTCATAAATTATTTTTAAATTATCTATTTGAAATTATTTTTAATTTACTATTTAATTTTAATTTTATTTTATAGATTTTTTTATAAAATTTTAAAAAATAGATCGAAATCACATAATTTGCTAATTAAATGCATTTAATTATTTATTATTATTTTACATATTTAAACATTCAATAAAATATTATTATTAAAAATTTTAAAAATAGAAAATTAGAAAACATGAATAGTAATCAGGTTTTCCGAAAACGTGATTACTATTTTTTTCAGAATTTTTTTATTTTTTTATTTTATTTTTAGTTGTAAACGTGGATGCAATTTACGTTATTGCTCCTTTTTAAATTTCTTTTTTAGAATACTACTTTTGCTAAATTTTATTAATTATATGCTCCTTTTTAAAAATTATCCTTTATTGTAAAATTCAACATTAATTAGCAGAGTATTAATACTATAAAATTGCCATCAGCCTTTCATGTCATGTAGGAATATGTGCTCGTTTATTTTTAGAGTCTATTCAATTGAAATTCGAACAAAATTATTTTTAATTTTAAATATTAATAATTTCTTTGAGATTATTGAATACTCAAAATGTAATGTAGTAGAAATTAAATCTCAAAATTTTAAGAATAATTATTAATTAAATTTAATGGCATTCACAAATATTGGTATTTCCCCATGCAATTTTTTTTTAATTTTTATTTTTTTGAAAATGATGAGAAAAAGAAATCTAAAATATTTGATTTGAGTTTTCTATCTTGTAAAATAATTTTTCTTTAAATGAATGAGCTATGAATTGTCTTATTGATGGTAAATTTTAGGTTTTTATATTTTTTTTTTGATTTTAGGGTGATAAATTTGTCAGATTTTTCAGATATATTAGATGATAGGGTCGAAGGGTGGTGCTAGCAACGTCATCATGTTCTTGATCGGACGGTCGACATCTCGTAGCGGTGAATTGTGAGAAAGAAAAAAAATGCCTACGTTAATTGTTAAAAAATGCAAATAGCTTTTAATTGGGGTTTTAAGTACATAACCTATACTTTTATAATTATAAAGCAACTGCTTTTAATTTTAATTTTTTAAATTAACATTCTAATATTAAATTTTATAATAGAAACTTAATTCATATTTTATATTTAAAAAAACTTTCTAATGATTTTATTATAACACATTCAAATATATAAATTTGGTAATTAAAAATATAAAAAATTAACTTATAAATATATATGTATTAGATAATTAATTCATAAAAATTTCTTTTTAATTTAATAAAGAAGGATTAAGCTGTCGACGTAAAGTTAAAAGATAAAGAGAAAAATGTGAATATATTTTTGCCCGATCGAAATGAATATTCTTGCGTTTGTTTACAAAGATTAATTATATAAGTTGACAAAGTTGCCACTGAATACTGCTTATCAAATTTTGTTAGGTTGAACATCTTGCCAAATAAATATTTAAAAAATAATAATAAAAATATTCTCTACGTGGTACGCTATCTTGTCGAAACAGAGCCGGTGCTGTTCTCCGGGGGCAGTGGCGGCGGAATCTGGGCCGGAATCGGCCCTTGCCTTTAAATTTTGTGGTATTTTTTTTCCCTTTGAATTGAACTCACCAAGTACTCTCTACATATCATCATTATTGGGATTCACTATGAACAAATCTTGAAGCATGCTACTTAGTGTTTAATTGAGATACGATAATTTTTTTGAAAAATTAACTGCAAAATTGCTATCAAGAAATTAATATTTTAAAAAGTTATTACAACATATCTTGTTATCAAAAGAAGTTTTTCATTATAAAATTTTCTAAAAAATCTACCAAAAAAATTAATAATTAAATACAACTTAAGTTGCTTTCTAAAAAATAAAGCAATAAAAAAACTATCTCAAGCTCTCTCATAATGTATTAAGAGAAAGGTGAAAAACTCTTTCAATGAAATATTATTTTCTAATAATACAATAGAGATAGATAATACACATATATACATACACACAATTAGAGATTCTCAAATAATATATTACATAGACACACCAATTAAATTGATGGTAAAATGTCAATGGTCTATAATATAATGATTTCAACTAGTAAATATTCTAATATATTTTCATTCTATTTTTTTTTTAAATAATTTTATATAATAAAAATATATAATTGTTAAATTTTATTAGATATATATTATTTATATAAATTTTTTTTGGTGCAAAGAGAATATGAGGAAAGGTTAAAAAAATCAAGTCATTTCTACTAAGTTTATACTTCTTACAATTTAGTTTAGTCTTAGAGCTTTTGACTCTGATTTTTTTATTACTTTTTATTTTTTTTATCTTATTAATCTTTTTTTTTTTGAAAAGAAAGCAAAAAATAAAACCCTGTTCGCTCCATTAAACAAATGCGGTTCAAACCTTCCAGCATACCGGAGATCAACTACACCTCACCGCCATCGTGGCAAAACATGAGTGGGAGAAATGAGCATAATTGATCAAGAAAAGTTGAACCAAGCTCCAGTTCTTGAGAAGAGAACCATCAAGGAGGAAGGCGAACAGGAGGAATGTTGCAAGGTTAGCATTAGAAAGAAGAACTTTGTAGCAAGCGATCTCATCATGGTCGAAAAAAAGTCAAAACTCTTGATAAAGCATGTTTACAAAGAAACAACCCCAAGAAAGAATCGGAAATACAAAACAGTGAGAAAAAGAAAGCCAAAAGGTAACCATCTCAAAGATCTCCCCTCCACAACTCCAGGGATTGGGTAACATGAGTTGGCCAATTTGATTTGAACTTCCACCTTCCGAGTTTTAGAGCTACTTGAGATCGGATGTTGGAAACTAGAGCGTAAGGAGGTGAAGCCCCTTTTTGATGAAACATGCAGTTCCTCTCTCTCCAAATTGAGTAAATAGTAATGGTAGTAATAGGATAATGAAGCCTTTTCAAAGCTTTATGAGGCAGGTTACCAGTAACTCCAATACTTGCTAGAGTGCTGAGGCGGGAAAAAACTACCCAGCAAAAGTTCCTAATCAGCCACATGGAGTAGGAGCATTCGAAGAATAGGTGAGGATGGGATTCCTCAGGACTAACAGGGGCAACAATCAAAATTGGAGCGAACTCCTCTGTCTCAAAGAGTATCAGATGTTTTCAGCCCACCGATATAAGTCATCCAGCAATCACGTAGTTAATAGCTGAACCCTTGAACCTGATTTCCTTATACCACTTCAAGATAGGATAGCAATAAAAAATAATCTATTTGAGGATAGTATTAGTTGAGACATTGCAATCCTTCCATATTATACAGTCATTGCATATACCCACTTTGATACTACTAATGATATTATAATAGTGCTGAAAATTAGACTGTAGGGCTTTAGGGAGGAAACAAACCCTATTATGGATGATAGAATTAAGAGAGGCAAGGGGAGAAAATTTCAGAATATCAAAGCAGGAGGGGCCAAGGATTTTATATAGAGAATTTTTTGCACACCATGGATTGAAGAATAAAGAAAGAGAGGCACCATTACCAATGTTGAAAGTAAGATGATCCCTAAAATGGGCTGCACATAACCTTAAATCTTTCCAGAGAGGGGAGGACACGGGAGTTTAGACCAAAGGGACACATATCTATTAATAAGCCAATTTGAAAGTGGAAGCTTTGGTCAAAACCCGCTAGAACTATTTAGACTTACATAGGAGGTTTAGAGAGGAAGCTGACAAGAGACATGTTCCCCCCTTATCCCTAGGAAGAATAGTTTTATTCTAGGATATGAGATTGATCTTCTATTGTTCGCCTCTACAGTACAAAAATTTAGCACAAAAAGATGAAAACTTTTTAGTAACACATTTTGGAACCGCCACAGATCTGAACCAGAAAGAAAGAAAGCTATTGATTGTAGATCGAAGTAATTGAAATCTGCCCCCAAAAGAAAGGAATTTTGACTTTTAGCCAGCTAACCAAGTGAACAATCTATTGAAGAGAGAATTGAAATGAATCGACTTGAGTGAGCTAGCAATAAGAGGAAGACCCAAGTATTTAAGTGAAAAACTCTCTTGAGTCATATTTAAAATATTACAGAAGTGTTCATTAGTGCTTGAAGCTTTTGAAAAGCAAATGATCGACTTTTCAGCATTAACACTCAAACCCATTGTAGTCTGAAGCATATCTAAACTGCCTTTGAGAGATATTGTTGCTGGATATCCACATTCCCAATAGCTAAAAGATCATTTGCAAAAGAAGGTGAAATTAGAGTTACACATAGGGGAATGAAATGTCTAAGATTCAAATCTCTATCCAGCAAACAGGAAAAGGTGTCCATAGCCAGGGTGAATAAGAAAAGAGAGAGAGGGCAGCCTTGGTTAAGGTCGTTTGATGAGGAGAAGAAGCCCCTTATCTCGCCATTAAGGACTATAGAGAATGAGATGTCGGTGATACATACAGAGATCCAACCTACAAATTTTGAAGGAAAGCCTTTTTGTTGAAGCCTGAGAAGAATTGAATTTCTCTTAATAGTCTCAAAAGCCTTCCTTAAGTCAAATTTTGCTATGAAGCTCTTGTGTTTCTTAGAGAAATCCCAACAGATTTCATACTCCAAGGCTATATTATCAGAAATATCCCTCTTTAGAATAAAAGCAGATTGGGCTTGATGTATTATTGAAGGTAGAACCTTTTTCATTCTATTCGTCAAAACCTTTGCAAGCACTTTATAAAAAGTATTACAAAGAGAAGTAGGCCTAAAATCAGCTAAAGATCTTGTGTGCTTGGTCTTAGGGATGAGGGTAATGAGGCTGTGTTTGAACATACTAGGAAGTTTGTTACATTTAAAGAAGTGATTTTCTTCCAGTAGAAATTGTTTGCTAATGAAATCCCAACAGTGAGAATAGAATTTGGACTTAAACCCATCAGGCCTAGTGATTTGTTTTCATTAATTTCTTGGAGGGCTGAATAGATTTCATTTGAGCTCACCTCAGTAGCTAGATCCGAAGATTGATCCGAGGAGAGAATATTATCACTGGGGACTTCATGTATGCTAAGAGCCGTGGAGCTATCCATATTTAAGAGAGCCGAGTAGAAATTACAGATTTTCGAGGCAACATCAATAGGCTTAGGGATCAAGCCCTCGCTAGAATGGAGTTCTCTAATAAGATTGATATTCTTTTTCTCCTTAATCAAAGTGTACAAGAATTTGAGATGGTCATGAGAATTTGTGAGCCAATGGACTTTGGCTCTCTAGCCTTAGAGCTTCCTTGTTTGATAAGTCTTGATATCTTTCTTTGATATCAAGGACATCTCTTAAAGAAAGGGATTTTGAGTATCCTTCTCAGAGAAAGGAGGGCTTTCTCTTGGTCATTTAATTGATTTGATAAGGTTACGAGGAGTCCCATTTTTTGCTTTTAAAGCATCTCTAGTGAGTTTAAGTTTTCTAGAGAAAACATAAAGAGGATCTCCTAGGATGAAAGTATTCCAAGCCTTTTGGACCTCTGCGAGAAAGGGATAGTAGTCCAAAGTTGTGAAACATAAATCGTGTCAGGAGAAGTTATCTTTGAGTGATGGAGAGAGGCGTAACTTTACAGTAGGATGTCAGAAAATGGTCCAGTCACTTTAGGTTGCACAACACTCTATCAATCCTAGTTTGAATATAATTAATTAATTGCTGATTTGATCAGGTTTAAAACAAATTAGAGCTGGGCAAATCCATAAGTTCACAGTCTTGAACATAGTCCCTAAAGTCAGAGAGCCTGCTGGGGATCAGAATTTTACCTCCATATTTTTATTTGTTATAGAGAACACAATTAAAATCCCCCATAAGGATTCAAGGCGCATCCATAAATTAGGAGATATTCCTCACTGAATTTCACAAATCCAGTTTATCGAAAGCCTCGTCAAAAGCATAAATGCAAGTGAAGAAAAAGGAGGTAGAGCTATCAATCATGAATTCACCATTGATCAGTTGGGGTGTACTAATCAAATGATTGAAGGAAATAGAAGTAGAGTTCCACTTAATCCATATCCTTCCTCCCGGGTGGCACTCAAAGTTGGAGATGTTATCTTCATAAATAAATAACTTGAACTTCTGAGAGAAAGGGCTTAATTCAATAGAATCCAAATTAAGTTTAGTTTCAATAAGATAGAGAATATCAAGGTGACATTCCCTAACTAATCTCCTACAATCATTTAGCCTACTACAAGCCAAAAGACCACGAACATTCCAGGATCCAATTACTGGGAATCGCATGAAGAAGTATGAGAGGCCGGGGCTTTTTGCCCTTCTTCTTATTATTATTGTGAGCCTTTTGAGCTAAACTATCATGTGAGGCAAGAGACTTGAACTTCTCTAAATCCAAATTAGTCTTCTCCAGGTTCAAGGACTTCCCAAGAATATTAGAGGGTGGTCACGAGCTTTTTGAGCATGAAGCCTCGAAGGAGAAATAGCAAGCGAGTAATAATGTTGTAAGAATAGGAGATAACTGAGGATGGTGAAACATGTTGGCTTGAGCAACATGTTCAATATTTTCCTCGAGGGACTGTGGAGATTAGGTGGGGAGCTGGTTTAGCTCGTTTATGGTGGAGGAGGGGAGTCATTCACTCTCTTTTGGGAGTGAATGCCAAGAGTCTGGCTGTTGATCAGAGCTTTGAATAATAGTCTGTGGGTGACTTGGGAGAGAGACAGGGACGGATTGAGATGCCACATTTATTGTCTGACGAGTCCTGCTCTTGCTATGACCTCTGTGTAGAGGGAGTTAAAAGGACAGGAATGGTCTTCATGTTCAAAGGAGGCATATTTGACACATGGTTTATGCTTCCAATCATAAAGAATGTCTTGCTTAAATTTGATGTCATTCAAATTGATAGAAATTGCATCAGGAAGGGGGAGAGGAAGGGTTAACCTGAACGTTGATTATGGCTAAGGTAACCCTAGTTTTAGATGCCGTGAGAGAGTCGAAGGCTAGGGGAATTCTAATTAGACTCGCCACTTTAGTAAAACCTGCTTCATTCCAACAACACAAAGGGAAGTTGGGCAACTTGATCCATAGCGGTATTTTAGCAAAGTTTTCTTTGGATGGACGAAAATTGCAGGACTACTTTTGGAATATAAAGGGTCTTTGATTGAGAAAGCACGGACCATTATTCCATACGAGATCAAAGTCTTTTTTCAAGAAAATTTGAAGAGGAAGAAATCTCCCTCTAGAGTTAGCAGTTCAAGGCTTCCTTTGAAGGACCACTTCTTTTTGACCATAGCTAATAAGGAGCCATAGAAGGGGTGCTTACCGATCGCATGGCCAACCAAAGAAAGTTGTCATTCTTTTGTCCATCCTGAATTTCCTCTTCCGAGAAGTTAACCTCATCGGACTCACTCGGTATGTAGTTGAGGGTGAAAGACTTGTTCGTTTCATTATGTGAAAAAGGTAAATCCTTCCAATTGCAGAGTGAGGGGATGGGTGTCTTGCCCGGCTCAGAGGGAGTTTGGCCCCAAGAGCAAGCACCAAGGAGTGAATTAGAGGGGAGGGAGGAAGAGAGGGAGGGGAAGTGCTCCATGGAATCCATGAGGGGGAAGGGGAAGAGAAGGGTAAGGAATCCCCCGGCTCTTCAATCGAAGGCTAAGGAAGGAGGGATTTGAGAGTGGCAAGGGAGGAAAAAAACCAGCCTCAACTAGGGGAGGAAGGAGTAGAAAGCCAGGCACCATCGACAAAGGAACGAGAGGAGAAAACAAAACTCCGCTATCCTAAGAGAGAGAGATGAGATTACGATACAATCTTTCTTTACTTGAACCTTATGCGATAAAAAAATGAGAGAAGTATCAGTAAAGAAAGAAGAGCTCAAAGTTTGCCCTCTTATTATTCTTATTAGTAAGATTATGGCATTAATTAAAAATAAATTTAAATTCAATGTATTTGAAGAGACAAATTATACTAGTTGAAAGAGGTCAGGAATCAACAGCGATAAAAATTATTATGATATTATAATTTTTTTCCTTTAAAAAAGTGGAACATGATTTTAATAGCTATCATATTACAGTAAATTTAGTATAAAAAATTATTTATTATGATGTTTGACAAAGAAATTAGAGAGAGTTAAAAAATTTCATCACAATAAATAATATTTAAGAAATTAGAGAGAGTTAAAAAAAATTTTAAGACTTTGTTTGATGTCTGACAAAGACAAACATCAACATTAACTCCCATCACTTATTCGTTGTTACTTAGTCTCCTTCACTTCTGTCATTAAATTGTTGTTGCTTAATCGCAATTGCTTAACCGATAACATTGAACTAACATAAGCTCGATCATTATTGTGCAATTGTCATCACCCTCTAGTATAAAATTATTCATCATGAATACAATAGATTAAATAAGTGTTATCAATTTTATAATTCGAACTTCTCAAGTTAAGAGAAAAAATAAATTTTTATAATCTTACTTATACGATAGATAATTTCAACTAATTCAAATTCTATGAATTTTTTTTTCTAAAATTTTAATATAATAATTGTACTATCTTTTATAAAAGTTTTCTATAATCTATTTTTGTGCTAAATCCTCATGTAATATTCAATATTCATACATTAAAATTTTATAATATAGTGTGAAATAATTATAAAGTTAAAATTATTTAAAATATAAATTTAGAAATAAAGACTAAATTAAGTATCATGACATAATAATTATTATGGCAAACTATTTTGAGGATAAGATATGCGTCGATATGGAACCAAGCTTAAATTAAATCACGTTTTTTTTCAATGCTAAAATGTACCTCGACATTTTAAATTTATATTTAAAAGTGATCAAATAATATAACTCATAATTGAAAATTAATCTTCAAATGAATTAATAATAATAATGTAAAAATAATAATTCATATGTCAATACATGCACATCAATCAAAGAAAAAAATTTGAAGTTATAACATCCTCACCAAGAGAAAATATTACATGGGGAGACTCCCAATGAAAGTGGGGACATGATTCTAAATAATTTTTATATTATTTTTAATATAAATTAAAGAAAGCGAGCCGTGAGAATATGATTGTCGATGAAAAGTATATCAAGACTTGCGTAATAATATTTTCTCCTCACCAAGTTAACTTCGGGTGAACCTAAAATCCATGACATGAGTGTTCATTCGGTTCAATTCATTACTCATATTAAATTTTGTTTAAATAAAATTAATTCTTTTAAAACACATTTAGATCAAATTTTTTTTGCCAAACCAAATATCTATATATTTGTGATATTGCATTCTTGCAAAATTGATCACATACACCTTGAAGGTAAAGACTTCGATTGAAACCCGGAGAAATCATTATGTGCGAGTTTTGATGTAACTACGCTAGACTCTAATAACGTTGTACATTGTGTGTATTATGTATATATGATGTGTAATTGTCACATGGTGTAATGTTATTGAGTCAGACATACATTTTATAATAATTTCTAAAACATGACACCATTCCATAGTATTATAGACCAATAAAAGGAAATGAATCCTTTTTTCCACCGATAGCCACTAGCTCGGGCTCGATTCAATAAATGGCTAGTAAACTAAATTTAATGAGCTAATAAATCAAGATCAAGTTTGTCCTGATTTGATTTATTAGCCAACTTATTTAATAAATATAAATATAAATTATATTTAAAATATATTAATATTTAATATTTTAAGTATAAAATTATTAAAATATTTAAAAAATTATATCCCATTCTCTTCTATCTATTTTTTTTAAATTTTTTATCATTTTATCAAAAAAATTACTGAATCAAAATTATTTTATCTTAAAAATTAAATGACTTGGCTCATGAGCATAGTCAAACTCAAATAATAAAGCTCGAGCTCAAATCTATTAAATAATCAAGCTCAAACTGAAGCTCAAGTCAAAAATAACTCTAACTTAACGTCTCATTTCCACACCTAGGCTGATGTATAGCTGCCAATAAAAAAAAAATCTTTGTTAATATTCAAATTGATTTCAACAGCTTAATCACTTCAGACCTATTGCAAACGAGAGCTTAGGACGAGTTTTATTTTTACCCAAAAGTTCATCTAGTTTGCCCTCTCTCTCTTCCTCGTCACGTTTCTTCTTCCATGGATACTTCTTCTCTTTGGAGCCATTCTAATGTTTGATAACTCCCCAACTCTTTTCGCTGTCCCATGGCTTCTCTCCTCCAGCTTCTTCAACTTTCCTCCTTTTTCTCCTCCAACATTTTATCCAACTCCTCATGTTAGATTAGTTCCATATGCAACTATGTGTATTATTAAGATTCTTCATTTTGATGGTAGTTCTATCATTTTATATTGATGCATGGATAATCCAATGACATCTTTGAGAGTTACACCTTTGGGTGTACCTTTTGAAGCAATTTTTTACCTCTATTGAGGTTCTCTCCTATAAATAATATTCTCATGATGCCTTTCTTACATCTTTCTTACATGCTTCATATTCCCATACAATTACCAACTTGCAATACAATTTGGTCCTTAGTGTCTTGATATAGAATCTCATTTAATGCTATTTTTCAGCATTTTCTCCTCCATCTTTGAATCTCCTCTAAAATCAACTTCATCATTCTCATCGTCAAGTACATTTTTCATATCTAACTCTGTCTAGAATAATTCATCCAAAGCCTTCCAATCTTATTTTAAATATTCATTCATCTTGATTAGAGTATTTCCTTCACTTTCTAACTCATCATCCTTATTTGAGTAATTAGAAATCTATCATTCTTCATCAACTACATAATTAGGTTTGTTATCCCCTTTCATGTTTTGTCATATGATTTCTTGTTATATCCTTACCCTTAGATGCATTGCATAAACTAGAGTCTCTTTTAGCAATGTTGGTTATGATAAGGCTTAGTAAACTTTAAGTGGATATTTTAACATGGTTTCATACCCTCTTATATATTTTGTTTATTTACATTATACCTACCTTCAAGCTCTCCATATACATACATTCAACATAGAGATGAATTTCAATCTATCCCGATTTATTATATTCACTAAACTTATTTAGCACATTAGTAATAATATACAATTGCATGAACCCATGAAATATAACATTTACAAACATTGACTTCACTAGTAAATTTTTTTACCCACCAATAAAATGTCATCTTTAAAGTATAGAGTTCTATCATGTACATTTTCCACTTAAAATGAAATGAATCATATTCATAAACCGTAATTACATCTTTACAAGAAGCCTTGTTATAGTTAGAAATTAGCATGTAGTTTGTTCATCAAAATAAGAATTTAGTCAATGATAAGCCAAAAAAAAACTCTTAAACACACGATAAACGAAATAATAGTCAGACTTAGGGACCGTTCCTTAAAACTTGTCAAAAAAAATGAAACATAAGAAGAAAAATTGAATAAAAAGGACATTACTTGTGTAGGCATATTTTGCAAAACTTTATAAGGGGTTATAATACTAAAGAAGATTTTTTTTACCTTCATATATGTTCCATAAGTTGAGTCAAGCCACAAGTCGAATTTGACGGACTTCTGATGCAATAGTGCGCAAATCGGGCTCAAAATACGGCGTCACCAAAATAGTTGAAACAACCTCGATCATCGACAATTTTGCCATCACAAACATCAAAATTGATTGAAATATAAATATTGCACAATCAAATCAAGCGATCAAGCGTCGATGTCAATACACGTATATGTCAGTGAGGAGACTGCGATGCTCAAATGACCTTCGATGACGGACTTCCATCAGTTCAAAATATCGAATTTGGTTAGAATATAAATATTGCACAATTTAATGATCAACCGATCAGGTGATTGAGCTATCAATGTGCCAACACGTATATCGAGTCAAAAGCGTGATATCCAAACGATCTTTCATAAAATTGATTGCGTTGAAAATATTGAAATCTATCAAATGAGACTATCCACTCTCAATTAGATGAGTCTACAAATGTGAAAAATGGTAGTGGAAATTTTGAGCATTTGTTCCAATTGACTCAAACCAAACGACTCATCACAAAAGCGGATTATTATTTGTGTAACATTAAAATAACCTAAGAGGGGCATATATATTAACTATATGTTTTTTATCATCATAAAATTAAGATTAGAGTTGATTAGTATATTAATTAGGATAATTAATATTAATTAGCAATTTTAAAATAAAACCTAAAGCCCACTCAATCAACCTCTTTCTCATTTAGTTTCCTTTAACCATGCATGATCCCCCTTGCTATCCCGCCTCTAGTTCCATCTCCTAAAGCCGAAACCATTCCCTTTAGTATTGCTAAAAAAAAAATAGCAAGCAACCGGGTTCCCTTATTTTTCATCGACAAGCACATCGGGTTCTCTCTATTTTCCTTGCTCCCGACCAAATGAGGACTCTTCCTCCTCCTTCTCTCTCATCCATCTAGCGGTGCACGCTCTTTGGCTCCTCACTTCTCTAGCATTGGTCGTGGACATGTAACTAATCCATGCTAGGTGATCCATCAGTTTGGTCTACAAAAAGAAATTTTTATGCTGCTGCGGTGAGAATTTTGGATGGTTAGCAAATTGGATCTTGTGGTGTTTACTTTTTTGTTATGATTGTTATGTGTGTGTTTATGTGAGTGGACACCACAGATCCAGATGTACTCATTAGGGTGATTATTATACAATATAAGGAAATTGTACTATCAGAATGAAGTCTTTATAATCTTATGGAGCTTAATTCTAGAAGGGTTTATTTCGGGTTCATTAAGTTCCCTGGAGGAATCCCCATAGTTAATTACATCCAAGAATGAGATTCCTTAAGAATACTCTTAAGGTAAATGATCGTTATCTCCAAAGATTTCAAAGATAAGACTATCAATCAATTGGTTACTTTTAAAAAAAAATTAAGTGAGATTGATCAAAAGGGGAGAGTTACTATCAAAACTAAAGAGAGATGAGTATGGGATGCTCATGATATTAGGATGTCTAACGAGCATCCCAAACTATCCTATGGTTGGGCTTTATATTTTTCAAATTGAAAAGAATCAAATGTTTGAGTTGAAATTTTTTTATTAGAAATCTAGGGCTTACAATTCCATAATACAAGATTATAGAAATGCCTAAGAGGTGAGGATTTGTGCTTATAGCCCCAAAGGAAAATAATAATCTCAGATCCTAAATCTAGGGAGCTTTGGCGAAGACCAAAGCACGACCTAAATCTATGGCCAAAATGGGCATATGGTTTACCTCCACACGAGAGGATAAACCACTCGACTGTTGGACTTACAACCACCTAGGGTGGCCGCTAACTAACTCCTCCTGATTTTAAATACATATGTAAGTCTTATGCTTTGCAATATGGCTATATTGTTGCTTATTTAGAAAGGAGACTAAGTCTTTAAACTCACTCACTAAGAGACTAGATCATGAAGGGCATGAATAATGACCTAAATCTAATACAAATTTTATTAAGCTTTATTTTGATCTTTAGACTTTTGCTTTGACTGCTATATGATTTATATATGCATGAGAAAATTAGTTAGGGCCAAATCGAAAGAAGGAGGTGTGTTTCCACCATGACATTCAAAGGTCAAGCCATTTTCTTTGGTAAAAGTGGAAGCCCTCCATTGGCAAGAGTGAGATAATATAATTTATGTTTGATGGGAAACATACAAAATCCAACTAAGAGGTTGCTAAATCTTTTATTATCTTGGTTTAATTCTTAAGCTTTAGGTGAAGTTATGAATTGTTTAGTTTAATTTTGAATTGATTAATTTGATAGAAGATTTTTTTTTTCATAAGAGCCTAATCGCATCCAGTCACACAACAATCACCAATCATAAAGAAACTATGAAAAGGTATGTCATTTCTAATGCACAAGCTAAACAATCAGCAAATAATTTCATAAAGCTATCGCAAAAGAATAAGAGGCTGGTGTGGTCGGGTACCGCCTTACAACCCGAAAAGAAATGTGGGTAGCCGAGCTCTACCCTTATACATCTCATATTACAAATGAATAATTACAATTAAAAGGAATTCATGTTATGGGGGTCTTCATTCTCATTCTTCATTTTGATTTGCTTCTTTTATTAGCTTCTCTTCTTTCTTCTTTTGGTTTTGATTAGAATATGGTTGCTCAAAGGCATCACATGGTACATAAGACTTGATCTTATAATCAATGTTCATCATAATCCCCCATAACATTCATTCCAAATCTTAATTGCAAAATTTACATCAAAATGGGAAAGGAAAATCTAATTAAACTTACAAAACAAAAGTTAGCTAAACATACCACATAACCTATGCAATTATATGAATAATTTGGACTTAGCACCCCACACATGGGTAACCAAGTCCACCTGTCCTAATTTGGGTCATGCTTAGGGATATAAGCAACCTACACAGGAAAAATCATTTATATTTTTATTACAACACCCCTTAAGCACAACCCCCTGCATAAAAGCATGATTAGGCTAATATCGGCCTAACATCCATCACATACACCCATCATCTAAAATATTACTCCACAAAATAAAAGTATGCATCAAACCATGCACCTAATATATAGAGCTAAAATGGTGACTTAGTCTAATGTGTACCATTTTGGTTTATGGCATGTCTTAACTAGACTTTAAGGTTAAAATTTTTTAAGTGTGAAAGATTCAATTTAGAAGAAGATTTCATTTTAAGTGATTTAGTTGATTTGTCAATTTTAGTTGGTGATTTGATTTGATTCAAATGAACATTTTCTTAATGACTGAATGTTATGAAGAGAAGAAAAGAGAAGAGAACTTCTCTTTCATCCTTATCTTAAAGCAATTCTAAGATAGATTCATTAATGAATTTCCTTTAGTGAATGATTTATTATGTATTTTAATTGATCCTAAGTTTGGGTTCTCTTTAAATAGCCCTAATCAATAAGAAAGACATCTTAGAATTAATTATGGTGGATTGCTATCACATAACACACACCCACTCATTTCTTTCCATCATGTATACCATGCATATGAATAATCCTAAGCATACCTATACATGCAATGCAAATCTTAGCACACTTTGATGATGAATGCAAAGAGATGTGATTTGAAATTTGGATATTTCATTTGTTGATTGGATCATTTATGCATGTCTTTATTATAGAAAGAGAGATTTTTCATCCATTAGCTAAATGCACATCCACATGTATAAAAGTTATAAGTGAGTACGACACCATTATTTTCTACACTAGGGGCGTAAGGTACAAGACCTACTTAGGGCTACTTAAAGTCTCACAATCTTAGGATGTCCAGACTAATATATCACTTTTCTTAAATATATGTAGATGTACAAAACTACAAGGATGAGAAAATCCATGAAAAAAATTTATGTTTCATTTATGTGGTTGTATGATTTACATGTGTAACATGAAGATTCTTTCAAAGTCATAATATGAAGATGCATAGGAATAGATTTAGGCAAGTGTTATGTTCTTTTCAAATGAACTATATACTTTGTAAATCCTATGTGAATCCATATTAAAAGAAAGAAAGAAGACTTCATAATACACATCTTATGCTATCATCACATGCAGGCTTATAAATATTTATAACTAGCATCACTTCATTTTATAATCTTTGATTTATAAGTTTTAAAATAATTTTGATTTAATAATAGTGATAATAGCCACTCATATTTTTAGTTTTAGCCAACACATGCAATTTGACATAAAAGAAAACATTTTATTAATTAATTTTCAAAAGATATGGATGCATTATTTCATATGGCAAACATATTTAGCATGATTGGAAAGAAATAAAGGGATGTAAGCACATAATTTCATTCACCCTAATTAATTCTAAGGACCATCAAACCAAATAAGAGCATTTAAAGTGAATCAAAATTTCTTAAGGAGATTTTTATTTTTGAATTTTATTTGACTTAAGAAATATGAGAAGGGTTTGCTATCCTAATCCATTCCCCCAAGTGTGAATTGGTTTGGTTTAATTTAGAACAATTAAGTTGATTTTATATTTTTAGCTAGGTTAAGGTATGAATTAAATGGATTAATTATCCCTTACCTATATCACCTTAAGTTAATTAATTGATTAATAATAAGCCAATATGATATGCAACCACATGAAAAGTAAATTTGCAATGCTCCTAAGAAATGAAAGGAGACTAATGTAATTAGCTTATGATTAATAATTAATTAAACTTAAGGGATCTCACTTAATTACTCTTATGATTTTCTCACACATATGTGCCAATCATAATTTCATTATCTCTCACCTTGGGTTATTGAACACCCAAGGAGCTACCCAAGATGAATTAAAGGTTGTTTAGGTTGGGTGAATTGATTTTTAATTTTGATTTCAATAAGACATTAATGAATTAATTAAATGCTTTGATTATTCTTTGATTTAAATGATAAAGTTAACTTAGGGGAAAGGATCAAGGGCAAGGCCTCAATCCTAATCCCTAAATCATTCAATCATTCCACTAGGTTTTGATTCCGTCATTTTGAAGATCTAATTTCTTTATTAATCAACTAATCATTCTATTAACCCATTAATTAATTTAAGTTTCAAAGGTAAAGAATACATGGGAAATAAATTAAGAAAAATGTCCCCAATCATATTCCCCAAATGATTTTTTGCTTAGGATAATTATATTCAAGTAATTAATTTAGCTACTATTTAATTATAATTAATTTTAAGAGAGTGATTAGGGCTTGCTCAAATGATTTCTTATTAAGCCATCAATAAAATCCCGAAAATATGGGGGGTCATCCCCTGACATTCATAGAAAATTTAAGATTAATTGAATGCTTAATTAAGATATAATTAAGCTAATTAAATTTTTTAATAAAATCCTAATTAAGCCAAAGTCACTATTTAAAATCAGTTAATTATAATTCTCCTAGATTCTCCTCTAAAATATCCTCAAAATGAGCCAGAGTTTGCATTTTTTTTAGATTTTTTTATAATTAGTTATGATTTTAGGAAATTTCATTATTAAAATTGAATTAATTAGGCCTAATTAAACCCCTAATCTCATCGGGCCACATGGCAGCTTATGCGACATGTTGAAACGGCGTGCTTCCACTTGGTGCCATGGGATATGTTATTTAAGTTGTCACATCCGTCGGTTGAGTAAGTTGGCGGCAGACGCGGTTTCTCTACGAGCCGTCCAATCTGAGATCAGATGGATGAGATCAATCCCACAGTTTAGGAAGAAAATCGAGGGATCTAACGCATGATCTAATGACAGTCATCCATTCCAATCATGTGGAACGGACGGCGTATGATCCTTCTCCTTCGCAAGCGACGAGAGACAAACACCATTCATCTTTTCAGTTCAATTCGAGCTCACCCGAGCTCAAATTGAGATCAAAATGATTCCACACGTTTAGAAGGAGGGGAGATGCACATCCAACAATCAAGATTGCATGGGATTACAATTCCCATCGAAAAGGACCAAGCAAAACTTTCTATAGCTATGATTTCAAGCAATCACATCACTAGAGATTATCACTGGTGCTTCCAATGGAGGAGGTAGCTTTGTCTAGTAGAGACAAAGCCATGTTGAAGGAATCAAGCATTTGAAGTTTTGGTTGACCAAGTTCCCTTCAATGGTGGCCTTGATCAAGTGATGCTTTCATGGCTTGGGCAAATGATTTGCTTGAGCTCGATGAGGTCCAAGGATGGTGTGTGCAAGGTTAATTTGATTTTGGTTGAGAATTGGATGAGTTGGATTTGGAATTGAACTCCCCTATTTGGACTTTGAGTAAAACCAAAATGGGAAATGGGGAGCTCGGAATGGCTTGAAAAGCTTGAGGCTTGATTCAACCTCTCAAGTGATGGATGGATTGCTTGTTGTTTAAGAGTATATATCTCCAAGAATAAATTATCATTTGATCAATGGCTTGAGGCATGATTTGAGCTAACACCCAACATGAGTCATTTTGGGTAGTGGAGTGAAGGAGAGTGGATGTCCATGTGAGTGGTTTGTGTATTTGATGATCCAAGTGCTCAAAGATGATTTGGAGGTGATTTCACCTTGGCTTGGGTCATGGCCAACCCAAGCTCATTTGGGTCATGTTCACCACCCTCCTTGGTGCCCATGGCTAAGAGGATGTTAAGTGGCTTGAGAAAGAAATGATCAAATTCTAAGTGAATTTGGTCATAGATACCTGACCTAAGGGCAAAGTGGTCATTTGGCCATGAGTTTGATTTGGGCAGATTTGAAAAAATTTAAAAGTGAGTTGGGCCAAATTTCAAGTGATTTGGAGTTCATTTGGTTTGAATTGATTTGATTTGACCCATTTAGGTCAAGTTGGGTAAAATTGGGTTAGGTTGACCAATTGGTTAGGTCAAGTTCAAATGATCATTTGAGCTTATGGGTATCATTGGTTTGGTTCAATTTGGTTTAGATTTTGCTTTGGTTCATTTAGGTTCATTTAGGTCAAATGGGTCAAGTTAACCAATTTGACCCATTTGATAATGGTTATGGTGGTTGGTTTAGGCTTTGATCATTTGAAATGTATTGCAAGCTTTGGTTTCAATCAATTTTGATTTGGTTTAATTTCAAGTTGATTTGACCTTTTGGGTCAAGTTGGGTTCATGTCAATTGGGCTAGGTTGGGTCTAATTGGTCAATTGAAGCTTTGGTCAAGTTCAACGATCAATTTGGAATGAATTTGGCCCATTGGTTGCAATCAATTTGGCTTAAATCAAGGTTTGAACCATTTTAGCTTTTTAGGTCAATTTAGGTCAACTTAGGTCAAATGGCAAATTGGGCTTGGTTTGACTCAAGAGAGGGCTTGGTCATGTTCATTCATTGATCATGAATGTGTTTGAGTCAATGGTTTCAATCAATTTGGCATATGACGGATTTTGGCTAGTTTGGGTTTCATTTGGGCTAAATGTTGACTTGGTCAAAGGCTAAGTTTGACTTGATTTGATCTAATTTGAGTGATTGATCATTTTAGGATTGTTGATCCATGTAGGTTTGATGAGCTTAGTTCAATCTAATTTGGGTTAGATTAGAACTTAGCTCAAAAAAGGATTTTAGGTCACTTTGGGTCAAGTGAGCCTGTCAATTGGCTTGATCAAGGCTTGATTCAAGTTTGGTTGAACTCACATATGGTTATGATTGAAATATAAATCAATTGCAAGTGATTTGGAGCCAAATGGGTTTTGGTTCATTTGACAATTTCAAGTCAAAATGATGATCATGGGTTTGACATGGGTTAATTTGATTTTGGCTTGGTGATTTAGTGATTATATTTGGGCATGTGATTGAAGGAGTGATTGTTTGTAGAAAATCCAAGGGTTTGATTGATTTGAGAATGATTTGGCTAAATCAAATTGGCTTAAGGATATCGGATTGGTTGAGTTTTGAATTTATATTGATTTGTTTTAGCCATTTGAATTTATATCTCATCTATATTTGTGAATATAAATGATCCATGAGAGAATCATGTGAATTAGAGTGATTTGATTGTGAATTTGCTAAGGTAGGTCAAAAGTTTAAGAATTTTGATTTGGTTTGATTTATATCCATTTGATTTGGATGATTTGATGCCAATTTTATATATGAATAAATGATGGAATAAGTGATTTATAAAATCACTTTGGGTTGATTTGAGTTTGGCTAAACTTATGAATGTGGTTCATAAGGCTTAGGAAAGATTTTGATTTGGGATTGATTTTGATTTAATCACTTAGGTGGTGAGTTTGGAATTGATTTAAGATTTGAAAAATTGATTGAGTTGGGATTGATTTGAGCTTTGAGAAAATCAATTGGGAATTTGAGCTTTGATTTGGATAGTTAGATGATTTGAGAAAATTAATTGAGTTGGGATTGATTTGAGATTTTATTTGGATTGGTTGGAATTGATTTGATTTGAAAATCAATTGAGTTAGAATTGATTTAAGATTTGATTTGACCGGTTTGAAGGAATGGGGTTGGATTTAGCTAGTGGTTGCTTTAAGTCCCTAACGAGCCTATGATAAACTCTTCTAAGTCTCAGTTAGTCAAGTGTTCTTTAAGTGTCTTAAGACTAAGGAACTCTTAGTATCTAGAGGAGTCCCATATCTAAGATAAGGAAAGTTTACTCAAAAGTGAGGTCAATGACTTTGAAATTGAAATCTAGAGAGCTTCAATCTTATTTCAATGTGAACAGGGATTATAGAGATGTATATAAAGTCCGACAACAATCATCAAGATCCATTTCCTTCAATGTTCAAGCGCCACAAAATGGTTTACATCATGAGAATCTAAACTATAAAAAATGGCTCTCGTGAAAATTTCATCAAAAAGCGTCGGACGATGAAAAGCTTTTTGAGTCTAAAGAGTTCCATGATACTCTTGAGGAGCGAATTACCGTGTTGAAACCATCGAAACAAATGAGAGAAAATCTAAGGTAAAACATCAATATGGTATGTATTTGAATTGAAAATACACTATGGAATTCGGTTTTCCATTTGATGAAAATTCTCCAACCAAGATTGTCATCTTGAAGCCTAGCCCAAGAAAATATTTAGGCTTAAAGTCCCCATAAACTCCTGTAATGTCATCACCATAACAACCAAGAAGAGGAGACAATTATGGAGGTCTAAATCCTAGTGATCCCATTTGTCTAAGAGAAGCAGACAAGGGCATGAAACTTCATATACTTGAAAGCCTGTGTAGACATCGAAGGGATGAATCTCTATTGTCTTCTGTCTTTTCAAATGGATATGTTGGTGATGACAGCTCTTTTAATAGGTCGAAGAATTATGTAGGAGAGGATTGTAACAATAGTGATTCATAAATTTCAAGTTCTTGGGATTTCATGAGCAATAGATATGGAACCTTCTGTCTTACTATTTTTAAAATATGATAATCATTAAACTAATTTAAAATCCTAATTGAATAATAATGAAATCTAATTTAAATATAATAATTTACCTTCACTATTTTTTAAACATAATAAAAATAAAAAGATTATTTTTTATTTAATAATTTTAATCAAGTCTTTATAAACTCTTATGAATGACTATATGATTATCAGCTAATTTAACTAATAAAATCTTAAAAAATTATTATCAACAATTTATAATAATTTATGTCTATCATTCAACATTATATATATATATATATATATATATATATATATATATATATTATATATATCATATATATATATATATATATATTTTATATGCTTAAATATTTTTATATGCTCTGCTGAACAGGTCAAAGATGTTCACAGTCTCTTTTCCTCCTAAATCCCTCTGGCTCTTACTTCAACGTACCGAAGAGGAAATATGTTGCAAAGGAATTCGGTGGAAGATACAATAGAGATCGAACGATGCAGTGGAATCTTGAAGCTTAAGGAGGTCAACTGGTTTGAATCTCGTAGGTAGATAAGTGTCAAGAAAGTCGTGGCAGATCAGATCTGGTGACCGCGAAAGAAATTCGAATCTTGAGATCAAATTCTTTGAATATAAATAAAATAAACAAACCCCACTGCCCTCTTCGCTTCTTTCGTGGTGATTTAGCCACGGCAGCGATCCTCCCTGCCACGACAAGACAAGCTTTCCCTTATCCTAATGACCAAGACCAGTTAAGCGATCTTGCTTGCCACGACCTTGTCCATCTACACACTTCGAACTCTCTGCTAGGACTAGATGATGATCTTCCTTGCCAATGCGATGATTAGTTGCGATTCGCCATCAACCATGGTGATGTCGAAGGGATGGTTTCAAGTTGTTTCATTGGTTCTTGCTATGAGCCTATGGGCTTCTGGTCACATCGACGGTCTATAAAGTGGCCGGTGCATTAAATGCTGGAAAAATATTAGGTGACGGATACAATTGGACACCAATCAGATGATAAAATATAAATTAAATTTTATATTTTATCAGGTGTTTATACTTGATTTAATATCCAAATACAAAATTGTATCTAGACACCCCATATAATATTCTCTTAAAGCTCATATACATAAAATAGCTTTGTATTCAAAGAAAATGATTCATTTATAAATATATAGAAGCATAAATTAAAATAGATAATGATTCAAAAGGAATATATATATATATATATATATATATATATATAATAGCATAAATACGTAAAATAATTTACACTTCTTTTATAATATCTCTTGCTGCCTTTCATTCGGGGAGGAAATTAAAATTAATATCAAGTTTATAAAAAAGGAATGAATATTCAACAATATTTGCACTAGTTAATCTAAAATCTATCTTGAGCTAATGAGTCAAGTTAGAGCTGATTTATCGAGTTCAAGTCACGAGTTATTTATCAAGCAAAACTCGAGTCAACTCATGTGCAATATTTGCACCAGTCAATCTAAATTATACTCTTATTTATTACTAACGAATTTATCAATCAGTTAGATACACTACATTAAAAACTTTTTATTAGTAAATGAGTTTATAATGCAAACTCAATAGATAATTTTTATTCATTAAAAATATAAATAATAAGGCATATCACATGCAACATGGTTAATAAAAAGGTATGATTTTTAATGTAATATAAATATAATACAAATCATTACATCATTAAATTAAGGAAATATTTTATAATTAAAATGATTAAATATCAGATTTGCTGCTGTTGCTATATATTCAATCTATCGAGATGTCCTAAATAAGAGGATGACCTTCACCCATCTTTGGATATATATAGTCTCTCATCTTAACACCCGCCTTTGGATATATTAATAAAAAATCACTCCTTACATTACTTTCAACACATATATCATTAAAAAAAAATCTTCTAAACACAAAATATGAACTCATTTAAAAAAAAAAAAAAAAACTTAAAATAAACTCAGTTAGATACACTATTTTTTAAAGTTAAATTTAAATTTTAATGTATATTTTGATTTGAAATAAATGATATTTAGTATCTTAAAATATATTTATGTCCTAAATAAGAGGATGACCTTCACCCATCTTTGGATATATAGTTATATTAATAAAAAAGCACTCCCTATATTACTTTCAACACATATATCATTAAAAAAAAAACTTCTAAACACAAAGTGTGAACTCAAATTGTGAATTAAAAAAAATAAATGAGAATTTTAATTTCACCAAATCAAATTGTGAATTTAAAAAAAAAATTTTAAAGGCGAATTTTCTAACTTCAACAAATGATATTTTAAGTGAGATACAAAATAAATATTTATTTTTAGAAAATATGCATTTTACTACCATAATATATTTAACAGAATTTTAAAAACATATTTTATAAATATATATATATATATATATATATATATATATATATATATATATATATATATATATATATATATATATATATATATATGCGAAATGGCCATTCAAATAACTGAAAAATAAAAATATATAATAATATACTTTGCATCTATTTTATTCCAACCCAAGTACATGAAAACTAAAAGGATATACAATCTTCTTTTATTTAATCGCCAAATACAAAGAACAAAAAGTTTAATAAACAAATTATTATACTAGGATGAAGAAAACCTAAATAATATATAATAATTTGTAATATAATTATTAAAGCGAATCGTCCATAATTCTCCCATTGCGATCAATAGCAATCACAGAGCATTAAGTATATATGAGAATAAAAACTCTCGTTCCTCTCGCCTTCGTCATTCAATCCAATCACATTGCTTATTGCCACACGAACTTTGTCCAATTCCTCTCCCAAAGTACCTTGTGTTGCTTTCAATATCAAACGATCTCGCTTCACCACTAATACTTTAGGTGTGGAAAAAGAAGTAGTTTCCTTCCATTAATGGCGAACAAAGGAGCTCTATTTTTTCTTTTTATTCTTCATCCTCTTCATCCGAGATGACGAGCATGATCCGCTCTTCGATCTCTGTAGAAATTGTCGGGGGCTTCTTCACTGTATTTGGTATCCATGTTAGAGAGGGTGAAGGCAAGGAGAACGAGCAGAGAATGGATTATTCTTGAGGAAGAATGAAGAAGGTGGATTGATTTATATGGATATCGAAGGGAGAAGAGATGGGATGTGTCCCTAATGACGAGTTAAACATCTATTTGACATAATTGAGTGAAATATATGAGGAGAAGTATTTATAGAGGTTGATGAGATGAACCCAGGTGATGGAGAGCTTCAATTTGGGTTTCTTTAATGGAGGAGAGAGATGGATTAAAGTCCCAGGGGAGAGAGGATGGCGGGATTTAGGCCATGGTCTAGCTCTCCACTTATTTTCTAAAGCATCAATATTTTGTTATTAACGTCAACTTTTACAGGGATAATTTTTAAAAAAAAGCTTTTAATTAATAAAATTTAGCAAAAGGAGCTTTTTGATAAAAAAAATTTTTAAAAGGAGCAAAACCGTGAATAGTAGTCACGTTTTCAGAAAACGTGATTACTATTCACGTGTTCTAATTTTTTTTTTCTTTTAACAATTTTTAATAATAATATTTGATAGAATTTTAAATATGTTAAATCAACATATTTAAAATATATAACTAAGGTAAGATTATTATTTATCATTTTAATTTTATGAAAAAATATATAAAATAATATTAATTTTAAATAGTAAGTTTTAAAAAAATTTGAAATAGATAATTTAAAATTAACTTATGATATTTTTTTGAATATTAAAATAATTACTTAAAAAAATTTATATTGATAAATAGTACTATAATTATAATAATTTATATTTTATTTATAAATAAGATTAATTTTATTAATTAAAAATAAATAATTTTAACTTAGAATTTTTAATAATTTTAAAAAAATCTTATTAATTTATATTATTTGGTGTTTTCATTCTACAATATATTTTTTGTTTTAAAATTTGAATTTCTAACGAATCAGTGGAATTTATTTATTAAAATTTTTAAAAATATTTTATGCACAATATTTAAAAAAAAATTAAACTTCTCTCCTATATTTTAATATATTAATAAAAGTATGCATTTTACTTTTTATTTTATTTAATAAGTTATTATTATATATATTAATTATATAAATTTACTTATTATGTATATAATACAAATAATTAAATTAACTTATTAATAAGTAAAATTATATAATATGTATATCAAACAATACCTTATAAAATAAAATTATTAATAAAAAATATATATTTTTTAGTTCTTTTAATTTATTAAAAATACGAGATAATTTTAATTTTTATAACTTAAAATAAAATATTGAAAAATTAAAATAAATTATTTAAAATTTTTTACTAATTCATTAGAAATTAAAAATTTGAAACAAAAAATACATTACATATGAAAACACTATCTATAATAAATTAATAAGATTTCTTTAAAATTTATAAGTATGTCTAAATTAAAATTAGTTTTTTATAATTAATATTAATCTTATTTATAAAAAAACATTAATTAATATATTTATAATATTATTTCTCAAAATAAAAATATTTTAATAATTCTTTTAAGATTCAGAAAATGTCATAAATTATTTTTAAATTATCTAATTGTAATTATTTTTTAATTTACTATTTAATTTTAATTTTATTCTATATTTTTTTTAAAATTTAAAAAAAATAGATCGAAATCACATAATTTGCTAATTAAATACATTTAATTATTTATTATTATTTTATATATTTAAACATTAAATAAAATCTTATTATTAAAAAGTTAAAAAATAGAAAATTAGAAAACATGAGTAGTAATCAGGTTTTCCCAAAACGTGATTACTATTCACGTTTTCAGAATTTTTTTTTTTTTTTTTATTTTTTTATTTGAAAACGTGGATGCAATTTACGTTTTTGCTCCTTTTTAAATTTCTTTTTTAGAATACTCCTTTTGCTAAATTTTATTAATTATATGCTGCTTTTTAAAAATTATCCTTTATTGTAAAATTCAACATTAATTAGCAAGAGTATTAATAGTATAAAATTGCCATCGGCCCATCAGCCTTTCATATCATGTAGGAATATGTGCTCGTTAATTTTTAAAGTCTATTCAATTGAAATTTGAACAAAATTATTTTAAATTTTAAATATTAATAATTTCTTTGAGATTATTGAATACTCAATGTGATGTAGAAGAAATTAAATCTCAAAATTTTAAGAATAATTATTAATTAAATTTACTGTCATTCACAAATATTGGTATTTCTCCACGTCAATTTTTTTTTTTTTGAAAGTGATGAGAAAAAGAAATCTAAAATACTTGATTTCAGTTTTCTATCTTAAAAATAACTTTTTCTTTAATGAATGAGCTATGAATTGCCTTATTGATGATAAATTTTAGGTTTTTATATTTTTTTATTTTTTGACTTGGTGAAGTACAGATAAAGTATCTTAGGTCATGGATAGGTTGATAGAGTGGGCATCAGATTTGCATCAAACATCATGATCTTGATCGATCCGATATCTAAAATTGTGGGAAAAAAAAATGCCTACGTTAATTATTAAAAAATGTAAATGGCTTTTAATTAGGGTTTAAGTACACAGTTATCCTATCTTTCATAATTATAAATCAACCATTTTTAATTTTAAAATTTTAAATTAATATTGAAATATTAAAAATTATAATAGAAGCTCAATTCATATTTTTTATTTAAAAAAAAACTTTCTAATAATTTGATTGTAACATATTCAAATACATAAATTTAATAATTAAAAAAATATATAAAATTAAGTTATAAATATCCATATATTAGACGATTGATTCATAAAAATTTCTTTTTAATTTAATATAGAAAGATTAAGCTTTGGGCATAAACTTAAACAATAAAGAGACATATGTGAATATATTTTTGCCCGATCGAAATGAATATTCTTGAGTTTGTTTACAGAGATTAATTATATAAGCTGATAAAGTTCCCAATGAGAAATACTTGCTTATCGAATTTTGTTAGGTTGAACATCTTGCCAAATAAATATTTTTTTAAAAATAATAAAAATATTCTCTACGTGGCATGCCATCTTGTCGAAACAGAGCCGATGTTGTTCTCCTGAAAAAAATATTATGAGTCCACGTTTTTACAGGCACTCTAATCAGAGCACCATTATTAAAAAATACCATTTTTTCGTGTTTTTGTAAATAGAATGACGACATATGACGTTAACATCCGCCCGATCCCATTCAAAACATCGGAGAAGAAACGCTTGAATGGAGAAATTTAAAAGATATATATATATATATATATATATAATATATATATATATATATATATATATATATATATATATATATATATATATATATATATATATATATATATATATATATATATATATATATATATATATATATATATATATATATATATATTCATGCATATATGTTTCTTTTTCAAACAACTGAGCTCAAAGAGAGAACAAAAAATCTCATTTCATTTTAAGAAAAATGAACTATAATTATATACTATTAGATTAATTTAATGAAAAAAAAAATACATCGGTAAATCTTCGAACCATTTTATATGTACAATTTTTTAGGGTTTATTAGTGATTTTCTTTGAAATTCTTTTATTTAATGTATATTTCCTCGTTAGAGTTCTTTCAGAGACTTTGCTTATTTTAAGAATTTTTTTGTATCTACTCTCTGTATTCTCATGAGAGAAAAACCCGTTTTGTCTTTTTTTCAGATTTTTGATCCTGTTTGGATATAATATGATTAGTATACGGCATTACAAGTTGTTTGGAGGCTGATTGGTTGATTTTTAGATGAGATTTGTATCTGTACTCTATGTGCTCTCATCAGAGTACAAAGCATTTTTTTTCAATTTTTGTAAGATTTTTTGGCCTGTTTGGAGAGAATATGTTTATTATATTCCAGTAAAAGCAATTTGGAGACTGATTAGTGGATTTTTAGGGGAGATTTGCATCTGTACTCTCTATACTCTCATGAGAGTACTGATTTTTTTTCATTCTCTGTAAGATTTTTTGTCCTGTTTGGAGATTATGTTTATTACATTCCACTAGAAGTAATTTAGAGGTCGATTGGTGGATTTTTAGGAGAGATTTACATTCAGTACTCTATACTCATGAGAGCTGAGTTTTTTTTCAATTTTTGTTAGATTTTTTAGCCTGTTTGGAGAAAATTTGTTTATTATATTCCAGTAGAAGTAATTTGGAGACTGATTGGTTGGTTTTTAGGGGAGATTTGATTCTATACTCTCTGTACTCTCATAAGAGTATAGATTTTTTTCATTCTCTGTTAGATTTTTTGGCCTGTTTGGATATAGTATGTTTATTACATTCCTTTAGATGTAATTTAGAGATTGATTGGTTGATTTTTAGAGGAGATTTGCATCTGTACTCTTTGTACTCTCATGAGAGTATAAATCTTTTTTCAATATTTGTAAGATTTTTTGGCCTGTTTGGAGAGAATATGTTTATTACATTTCACTAGAAGCAATTTGGAGGCTGATTGGTTGGTTTTTAAGAGAGATTGACATCTGTACTCTCTATACTCTCATGAGAGTACAAATTTTTTTTTCATTCTCTGTAAGATTTTTTGGCCCGTTTGGATATAAAATATTTATTACATTCCACTAAAAGTAATTTGGAGGCTGATTGGTGAGTTTTTAGGGGAGATTGGCAACTGTACTCTCTATACTCTCATAAGAGTACAAATTTATTTTTCAATTTTTGTAAGATTTTTTGGCATATTTGGAGAGAATATATTTATTACATTCCACTATAAGCAAGTTGGAGGTTGATTGGTGGGTTTTTAGGGGAGATTTGCATATGTACTCTCTGTACTCTCATGAGAGTACAGTTTTTTTTTCAATTTTTGTCAGATTTTTTGGCCTGTTTGGAGAGATTATGTTTATTGCATTCCACTAGAAGTAATTTAGAGGCTAATTAGTTGGTTTTTATGAAAGATTGGCATCTATACTATCTGTACTCTCATGAGAGTACAGATTTTTTTTCATTTTTTGAGCTATTCTACATGTGACATATTTGTGTTTGTGCAAGTGAATGCGATAAATGAGTAAAGGCATGATGAAGCCGCGGATTTCTAATGACCCAAATGTAGGGGAAACTCTTAAGACTACGCTCATCAAACGAGGGTTTATGTAATCGTATCTAAGGATTATGCTCATCCAAACTCAGAAATTAAAATCAAAGAATTTTTTTATGTGCAAAAGCGGTAAGAAAGCTACCAATCTAAGCTGCGATTAGATTTAAAATTGATAAAATAGTGGTTGTCCATGATTAAATTTTGATTTAGATGGGAATTGGAAGGTTAAAATATATAGAAAGTCATAATCATTCATTAGCAAAGTGGTGACCTACATCTTCTTAGATCATAGGCATCAACATGAAAGGTGTTGAAGACAATGAATAAACAAGCGATCGTTTAGCTATCTAAGTCAGAAAGTTGGCGGCGTGGAGAATATAGGATTTACAAAAAGAGATGTATTCAATTTCATCCAAAAAGAGAGAAGATCGAGGATTATGAATGGTGATAGTAATGCATTAATATAACTTGAGAAAGACAAGAAGATGAGATGTTTTGAGATGTCCAAGTTGATGAGTTAGATAGCTTGGTTAATTTTTTTTGGAGCAACGGCATGTCAAAGATAGAATATGATTATTTTGGAGATGTCATCATTTTTGATACTATCTATCGACTCAATAAATATAATCTTATCTGTACCCCTTTCATTGGAGTGAATCATCACTGGCAAAATGTCTTATTTGGAGTAGTCTTTCTATCAGAAGAGACAATTGAGTCATTCACATGGCTATTCAAAATATTTCTCTGATTAATGAGTGATAGACATCCTATAATAATATTCACTGATCAAGATCAGGCAATGGCGAGAGCTATCGAAATTGCATTACTGCATACTCGTCATAGGTTGTGCTAATGACATATTTCAAAAAAAGCTCCTTCGAAGGTACACTGCTTTAATAATAATAAAAAAGTACAAAATCTATTCTATACATGCATGAGAAAGTGTGACTCACAGGAGGAGTTTGAGCAAGCTTGGTGTACTTTGTTAGATGAGGGCAATTTGCATGATCATGCTTGGTTGCCTGAGTATAAAATTAAAAGCAAATGGTCCACCGCATTATGCAAAGACTCATTCTATATGAGAATCTTGTCAACGTAGTGAGTCCACAAATAATGTATGCCATGGAATCTCTAAAACCAAAGTTCAATCATTGTTTCTAGAATTAGAAAGTTATCGACACATGGCGAATGAACATGATGAAGATTTGAGTCAAGAATTGTTCCAATTGTTAAGACCCATTGTTAAAACAATTTATGTTTTACATAAGAAAGCTTTATACAATATTCGAGGAAGAATTTTTGCATGGTGTTTGAGGATTAGCAGCAAATGTGTCAGATGACAATCTCATGGAGTATTTTATGAGAAACTTAGAGAATAAGAGGTCTTTCGAAACATGGACTGCTCATTTTGACAAGATAAGCCTGGATATTACTTGTAGTTGTAAAAAATTTGAAATGATGGGATTACTTTATGAGCTTTTAGTTCTTAGTGAAGATATTGTGCGCATTCTGAATAAGTACCTTCTCATGTGCTGGTCAACCAGAGCAAATAGGGATATCTACTTTGACAGTGCTCACAAGAACTTAAAAGATGTGCAAGGCAATGATGGAAATAAAATTGGCATTATTTCCTTGAATCACATCAGTCGATATGCATATCAAATAAGCACCAGGGCACAGGGTAATAAGACAGTTGAGGAGTATATGCTTGGATCCTTAAAAAACTATATGATAATATCGACTCAATATTATATGAGAATTCACCACCAGCTGACATAACAACTAAGAAAAAGAAGTCAACCATAGTAGATAAAGGAAATGACATTTTAAAGGATCCAATTAAGCAGTAGCCAAAGGGTGTTTCAAATGCAAGGCTTAAGGGATATTGGGAGAGAACCAAGAAAGCTAAGAGTAATTTTCTATCTGCCTCTGAAGTTATAGTATTTATATATTATTTTTAAACTTTAAACCATCATTCTTTTATTGTTACAGAGTTGAGAGAACAATCTGAGAGGGGTGGAGAACATGTGGAGTTACCAATTGCAACACCTTTTTTTGCTATGCCTGAGTGCTTTTCAGAGGTATGCATAGAAAACCCGTCAATCATGCTATTACATATCATTAACTAATATGATGTTCTATTACTAGGAATTTAACTCAAGCTCAACAATTAATCAGTCGGCTGAAGGGTATACTAAGCTGATGATGGATATCATTACAGGGAAATATTTTAGTGCATGACATCATTTAATTATGTATTCTTCGATTGTACACATGTTAATGTCAATTACAATCATAATCCCTGAATAGGTTCGTGGGATAACAAATTTAAAAGATAGCTCATTGTCCTAGGGTTTTGATTTTTCTTCACTTTAGACTATTTGTTATTAGTGAGTAATTAGCTATAATTAGTTTTTTTTAATGATGGTGTAAAATATAAATTTGTTTATTGATTTTTTGGTGGCAATCAGTATGTTTGGAATTATTTATTATTTTATCACTATATCATTTTGGACTTCATTTACTTCCAAATTTACACCTAACAAAGCAAAATTTTGATATAATCCATGGTCTTTGAATACTTATTATTTAGCATGATGTAAATTCATTGCATTATGCTAGTTGCATTAGAAACCTTAGACCTTTATGCATTTTGCATCAATTGTTTATTGGTTTAGCACAACTTTTCAGAGTTTGCAATATTACTTGATCCCAAAGGTTCGTTCATGTGGAAGTTATATGCATAAATATGCGCTCAATGCCTGAAATGATAATGAATTGTAGCAAGTCAGTCTTTCAACATGCCGCAACATTTGTAAATGCATCCCTTACTCTTTCACTGCAGTGGTCATATTCTTAACGTTGAAGTTGTTGATGGGGGAATGATATATTCGAGTGGTGTTTTCCTGGAAGCAATGGGGGATAAAAATGATGACTGCTACATAGTCAATGTTGTAGTGTATGTTGGTTATTAATGCCTTGATTATCATCTTTTGATTCCTCGTTTCCCTTATGTTGTTGCTCTAAGAAGTCAATTTAGGAGGATGTATGTTCTCTTTTCCACCAATAAATTCGTTACATAATGCCTGCATTCTTCTTTAAACGTGGTTTACCATGCACTCATCTTTTATGTTGACAAAGGAGATAGAAGTCTTATTTGTATTCACGTTAATGTCAACCATGCACTCATCAATTATTTGAAGGGTACACTAATGATGCAGGGCATCATCGTCACCGTCGTCGACGTCATCATCATAAAGCTTAAATGAATGATTTGGCCTTTTGTTATAATCTAAGTTATGTATTATTGGGCTTTTATATTTTGTATATGTCTTGAGTTTATATGTAGCTATTCTTATGTCATGGCCCATGAGTCATTATTATTAGGCTTTTATATGTATTGGGCTATTCTTATGTCATGGCCCATGAGTCATTGTAGTAGGTATGGAATGAGTGGTAGGTTTGATAATGGTGGTAGGTTTGATAGTAGGTGGTGGTAGGTTTGATAATGGTGGTAGGTGTAGTTATGATGGTGTTAGGTTTGAGTTTGGAGTTAGGTTTGAGTATTCTTAACTCTCCCTTTCATTCCTATAAATAGGGAGACTCTTGTAATGCTTTGTACTTGAATTTGGAATGAAAGTTATCTTCTTAAATTTCTTTTACTATTCTTTGTGTGCTTTCCTCTTGAGTGACGGACTACTTGAGTGTGTGAGTTCACAACCCTTAGAGAAGGACTTCTAAGGAAGGAACGCGATCTCCACAACGACGGACTGTTTGTAGAGGTCGACTTCAACTTATCCCCACTTCGCTGCTGGTTATTTTAAATCTCTACAGGTTAGATCGTTCATAACTTTTCAGTTATTTCTTTGCACTTATAAGATTCAGATCTCTAGTGTGGTTGACATAACTTTAACTAAGATCTTTTCAACTTCACTAAATTCATAATATTGTGAATGTGCTCAATAGTAGTGTGCATTTATCATTACTCTTTGTGAGGATTTAAGAATTATCGGTGTAATAAACATCATATCATAAAAGACATCCCTGTCCTACATCATATTTGGTATCAGAGCAAGTATGTTTCTTTGGGAACATCTTGTTTAGTATTGAGTTTTATTTTTGCATTAGAGTAATCTTGTAATTCATTGTTAAAAAAAAATCATACAAAATTTTTATCTAATTAAAGCATTTACTTACTTTTAATCGTGTCTTTGATTTCATTACATTATATTTTTTTAAAAAAAAATTAAAAAATTAAAAAAAGTAATTAAGTATTTGCTTATATTAATATTTTTGAAAGAATATCATCATGTCAACTCGTAGTGGTCATAGATATCAAGATCAATCCTTAGATGAAAAACATGATTCCTATGAATTTTTACTAGAAAAAATAGAAAAGCTTACCCTTATGCACCAACAAACCTTTAATGAATTCCAAAAAAGATTTGAAGCCTTAGAACAAAAAGTTGGTAGGCTTACAACACATTCACCAGAAACTAACCCAATCCCAGAACACCAACTTGAAGAGAGAGAAGGTCATCATGTTGATCCGTTCTCTTCCTCTCCCACCTCATCCACATTCTCCTATTAGACCCGTTATCGCCCTAGAACAACTTTAATGAATATCCCAGTTTGATGAGGTACTTCCTCACCTCATCGAATAGGAAGACAATTAAGAGAGATGAAGGTTATGCTCATCGAACTCCTTATGAGCATTATCCTCGACATTACGAAGAGCCATTACCTAATTTGTTGCCCCGTGTACACTTAGAGAACGATGAGATGTTATTAGGGTTAAAATCGATCCACCTACTTTTGATGGTCGACTTGATCCTAAAATTTTCTTAGATTGGTTAGTAGACATGGACCAATATTTTGATTGGATGCCCATGTCAAGAAAGACAAGTTCGTTTTGCGTGCATGAAACTAACTAGTCATGCTAAGACTTATTGGGTTAATCTCACACGAAAATATCAACGATTAGGACAACCACCTATTGCTTCTTGGGATGAAATGAAAGAAATTTTAAAGCAAAAATATGTACCATTAAATTTTCATGATCAACTTATGGATGAAATGACGCTTAAACAAGGATCTTTAACGTTGTTGAGTATATGACACGGTTTGATGAATTGATGACCCGTTGTGATGTTAGAGGATCACCGCACAACAATCTCTAGATTTAGATGGTTAAATATTAATGAAATGATAACTCGAAATTTATTCTCTTGAGGATGCATTTCGAGTGGCGACTCAAATTGAACAATATCTTAGATCACAACCTTATAGCGATTGACAACTTCATCTACAAACAACTCTGTCGCGTGTTAACCCTCCTACTTTAGTAGTTCCTAAAGGACCCATGAAACAAAAGGAAAAGCTTTAGTGGGAACATCTAGCTCCAAGACTTCTAGCATTACTTGTTTTACATGTGGTAAAATTGGTCACTATGCAAGTACTTGTCCTCGTCGAAACTTACACTTAGATTATGAAAATGAGGATCAACAAAATGAAAATAATGATAATCAAATTGCTTGACCCTTGTGAAGAAGCTAGTGATGCGATGCATTAGATGAGTCTCATATAGTTATGTTGTGTGTTAGCAACAGCTAATAATGATTGGAGGCATCAATTTTCCACACTTATTTTAAGAGTGGTGAAAAGGCGTGTAAGTTAATCATTGATAGTGGCGTTGCATGAATGTTATTGCTACCTCACTTTTAGGATGAAGCTCACCCAGAGACCCACCACCTTATAAAGTCGGGTAGATAAGACCCTATCTCTATATCTGCGTTGTCTTGTACCCATTCAATTAGGAGAATATAGTGATAAAATTTGGTGTGATGTTCTTCCGATGGATGTTGCTCATATACTTTTAGGTAGACCTTGGCTTTTGATATGGATGTCACAAATTATGGCGTCTAATACATATGCTTTTAATTTTCAAGGTAAGAGAATTGTCTTAAAAATTTAAGCCTAAAGAGGTCACTCCACTTCAACCCCAAAATTCTTCTCCACCCATAAATCCTACATATTATTAATAAACGTCAATTTCAACAAGAGATTAATGGGAATATCATTTTTGCATTAGTTGTCCTAACCTCAAAATCAACCTTGTGTTAAATCATTCTCATCAAGTACTGAACTTTTATTGGAATATCAAGATATTTGTCAAGAACTTCCTAGTGAGCTTCCCCCATTAAGAAGTATCCAACATGCCATAGAGCTAATTCCTGGATCATCACTCCCAAATTTGCCACATTATCGTATGAACCCAAATGAACATGCAGAGCTAAAACAACAAGTTGATGATTTATTATCAAAAGGGTTTATTAGGGAAAGTTTATCTCCATGCGCAGTGCCTGCTCTTCTTACCCCAAAGAAAGATGGTAGTTGGCGTATGTGTGTAGATAGTGCTATAAATAAAATCACTTAAGTATAGGTTTCCCATACCTGACTTGATGACATGTTAGATATGATGGTTTGGATCAATAGTTTTCTCTAAAATTGATCTTAGAAGTGGATATCATCAAAATTATGAGAGAAGGTGATGAATGGAAAACCGCATTCAAGACAAAAGATGGTTTGTATGAATGGCTAGTAATGCCTTTTGGATTGACTAATGCTCCAAGTACATTTATGCAGTGATGACTCATATCTTACGCCATTCATTGGAAAATTTTAGTTGTGTACTTTGATGATATTTTAATTTTTAGTCAAACTAAGAGCGATCATGAAACATTTACGACAAATCTTTGAAGTGCTTGAAGAAAGACTATATGTTCACTTAAAAAAATGCTCATTTATGACGTCTTGAAATCTTCTTAGATTCATTGTTTCTTGTGATGGCATCTCATCCCAAAAAAATTAGGCTATTCAAGAGTGGCCTACCACAATTCATGGTGTACGTAGTTTTCATGGGTTAGCCACATTTTATCGAAGGTTTATTCGTGGATTTAGCACTATTATGGCCCCGATAACTCAATGTCTTAAAAAAGGAGACTTTGTTTGGACAAAGGCAGCTGCTGATGCATTCTCTAAAATTAAAGAACTTTTAACAAGTCCATCGATATTACAAATGCCAAATTTTTAACAAAGTATTTGAGGTATCATGTGATGCTTCGTTGGTATTGGAGGTGTTCTTAAACAAGAAGGTCATCCTATTTCTTTCTTTAGTGAAAAATTAAATGAAGCGTCAACGATATTCCACATATGACCGGGTATCGTCATCCAAACTTTACGTTATTGGCATTATCTTCTTTCACGAATTTATACTTTATTCGATCATGAAGCTTAAATATCTAAACACCCAAAAGAAACTTAGTTCTCGTCATGCAAAATGGGTTCAATTTCTTCAAGAATATCGTTTGTTCTTAAACATAAATCGGTCGAGAACAAGGTTGCGGATGCCTAGAATATGTACATTATTAAATACCATGAGTGTGAAGGTTCTTGGATTGAAAAGGTTAAAGATGATTATCCTAATTGTAAAGATTTTCAACAAATTTTGAATCTTTGAAATTTGATGTTTCAATTAATAGTCCAGATTATCAAATACGAGATGGCTATCTCTTTCATGGCACAACTATGTATCCCATTCATCACTTGAAATTTTCTTGTTGAGGAAATTCATTCGGAGGTATCCGGTCATTTTGGTGTGATAAGACAATAGCTATGATGGAGGATAGGTTCTTTTGGCCTAGTCTTAAGAAAGATGTTGCTCGTATCATTGCCCAATGTCATACTTGCTAGCAAAAGTGGAAAACAATTATGGTCTATACACACCACTCCCAATCCCCACAAACCTTGGGAAGATCTTAGTATGGACTTCATCTTAGGATTACCTCTGCACACGCTTTGACTCTATTCTAGTAGTTGTTGACCGATTCTCTAAAATGGCACACTTCATTCCATGTTATAAGACATCGGATGCCTCACATATAGCGACAATTTTCTTTCGTGAGATAGTTCGCTTACATGGACTACCTAAGACAATTGTATCGATCGTGATGTAAGGTTTATGAGCTATTTTGGAAAACTTTATGGAAAAAGCTTGGCACAAAACTCTTATTTTCTACTTATCACCCTCAAACATGGACAAAGAAGTTGTTAATAGAAGCTTAGGAAATTTACTTAGGTGTCAGTGACCGATCATACTACTAGTTGGGACCTAGTTCTTCCTCTGAGTTTGCTTATAACAGTTTAATTAATAGGTAAACTGGTATGAGTTATTTTCATGTTGTAACTGATTATGATCCAAGAAAATCATTTGATCTTGTTGATTTGACTGTATCATATAAGTCTAATGCATTTACATTTTCATTTGCACAAAGTATGCATAATTTACATCGATAAATTCAACAAAAACTTACTGAGTTATGATAAATATAAAGCTAATATTGATGCACATAGACGATATGTAAAATTTAATGAGGGAGATTTGGTTCTTGTTAAAGTTAGACCTGAGAGATTTCCAACTGGAACTCTTAAGAAATTAACTCTCAAGAGATCTGGTCCTTATAAAGTTGTAAGGAAGATAAATGATAATGCTTATGAAATAGATCTTCCAATGAATCCTGGAATTTCTCCAATATTTAATGTATCAGATTTAACGTTGTACCATGGGCAAGCCATGGATGACACTATTCCCTCTGCAAATAGTACTGACATGCAGGTTCATACTTCATCATCGACTCCTATACCATCTCGCCGCTTAAGATCACATCGTCCAGATCAAATTTTAGAAGACATTATCATCACATCGATGGAGGCACTCAAAGTTTCTCATTCGTTGGAAAGGTCTTTCTCCACTTGAAGATTCATGGCTTACATTTGATGAGTTATCAACTAGACTCACAATTATTACAAGAGTATTTGGATTTTCATTCTCCGGAGGAGAATCCTTTAAAGTCGGAGTGTCGAGGCATCATCGTCGTCGCGTCATCATCATAAAGCTTAAATGAATGATTTGGCCTTTTGTTATAATCTAAGTTATGTATTATTGGGCTTTTATATTTTGTATATGTCTTGAGTTTATATGTTGGGCTATTCTTATGTCATGGCCCATGAGTCATTATTATTGGGCTTTTATATGTATTGGGCTATTCTTATGTCATGGCCCATGAGTCATTTAGTAGGTATGGAATGAGTGGTAGGTTTGATAATGGTGGTAGGTTTGATAGTAGGTGGTGGTAGGTTTGATAATGGTGGTAGGTGTAGTTATGATGGTGTTAGGTTTGAGTTTGGAGTTAGGTTTGAGTATTCTTAACTCTCCCTTTCATTCCTATAAATAGGGAGACTCTTGTAATGCTTTGTACTTGAATTTAGAATGAAAGTTATCTTCTTAAATTTCTTTACTATTCTTTGTGTGCTTTTCTCTTGAGTGACGGACTACTTAAGTGTGTGAGTTCACAACCCTTAGAGAAGGACTTCTAAGGAAGGAACGCGATCTCCACAACGTGGTGTTTGTAGAGGTCGACTTCAACTTATCCCGCCATTTCGGTTACTTTAAATCATCTGAGTTAGATCGTTCATAACTTTTCGCTTATTTCTTTGCAGATTGGATCTCTAGTGTGGTTGACATAACTTTAACTAAGATCTTTTAACTTCACTAAATTCATAATATTGTGAATGTGCTCAATAGTAGTGTGCATTTATCATTACTCTTTGTGAGGATTTAAGAATTATCTGTAATAAACATCATATCATAAAAAGCACCTGTGTCCTACATCAACTAAGCTGATGATAGATATCATTATAGGTAAATATGTTGTGCTTCTCCTTTCTACTTTCAGTTTGTAGCATTATGTATGTGAATGAGAATAATGGTTTATTAATGCATCCGATTTGATATATTCAAGCATCATTTAGTAATGATTATGTGTGATGATTATTTTTCTATTATTTTGCATTATTATAATTAACATTCATTAATTTGTGAAGCAAGGAAGATGAGAACCATGTTAAATAAATTGCTTAATGAGCAATTTCTATTTATTCTATGCTTTTTTTCTTGTTCCTTCCCCAGCATTTATTTATTTACTTTTGGTTTATTTTTTTCTTGCTTTATAGTCCATTGATGTCATGGATTACTCATTGCTGGTTGGTGTTGATGAGGGGAAAAGAGAACTAGTTCTACAAATCATCAATTACATGAGGAAATTTTTTTTTCTTTTTTCCAATTTGATTATTTGTATATTTGGACTGCTTGACAGTGTACATCAAGCATGCAAGGTGCAGTGTCTTGGGGGTCCTTACATTGTTCAGCTAATTTTTTTGTTGCTTGTTTATTTCTCTTTGGAGGTTGTATAATGTGTTCCAACAGCTCATTACAGAGATGAAAATAAAATATGTTAATCCTTCATTCTTACACGGTCTTCTGCAATAAATTGGGTAATTTGTAGTTCCTTTGTTTCAATTTTTAGGTAGATGATGATGAAGGCTTAATTATGTAAGTGATGATGTTGAATCCAGGCTATCAATTGAACTCACATTAAACAGTTTTCAGAGAGAGAGAGAGAGTATATTGAATTGTGTAACTTTGTATCGATCTTTGATCCTTTATTTATAGATTTTGGTTGATATTTCTTGCGCTACATTATCAGTCAGATGTACAAAATAAAAAAAAAATTAGCAAAAATCGTGTATCTCTTGCTGTGGTTGATTCTCAGATTCTACTTGAGTATATTGCATCTGTACTCTCTATTAACCATTAATCATTGATTCTACATTAAAACATAATGTAATATTTTTGTTAATTTATGTTATCAATAAATTAATTAAAAAAAATCATTGAAACAGTGTCATGATCAATCTAACAATTCTATCAATAAAATGTTCTATAATTAAGTTTCTTGTCTTAGTAAATATTTTGCAGAGATCATAAATTACACACCTAAAGCTTCAAATTTAAAATGCCCCATTTGATGCTATAGGTGCAATGTTTCTATATTCATGAAGTCTTCAAAATAAAATATTATTATAAATTCACAAATATTATTAATTTTGAATGATCAGTATCAATCTTGAGGATGTAATATAAAATTAATAATCAATAATTGTATAGTAATTTTCTTGTTTATACTTTTCTCTTATAGTATGTACATAAAGTGATTATAAAAATAACAATTTTATAATAATTTCGATGTGTTAAAATTCATTTTACAATAGAAGTATTCTCGACCTCCAAAATAAGAAGCATTCATATCTATGATATCTATATTCATTTTTTATAAAATAATTTTATCAACATAAATGAAGAATATTGATCTTGGTTCTTTTAAATTTAGAATATATTTGTAGCTATTTTATGCATGATAATTAAATTTAAAATATAATAAATATTAAATTATAATTAAAATTATAAGTTTAGAGAGAGGCAAAATTTTAGTGTGTTATATAATATTAATAAGTTCATTAAAAATCTAATAATGATCATGTGAATAGAAGATAGACTAAATCCAATCTTTATAATATAAACAAGTGCTACTTTTCTTGGATTAATGTATTATTTAAGCATTTTAAATGACTTAATTATTAACAAAATCTTGATCTAAAATTACAATGTGGATGAAGATTTCAAACTATAAGAAAATTTCAGATCAACTAAATTATCAACACATGGAACTTCTAGGTCATGTAATAACTCGAATCTTAAAGGCTATTTGAGATCACTTTTTTTTATTTTATATTTCTTATATTTTGAATTGCAACAAATTATATTTGATGCGCATAATTATTTTTAAAATAACTAAAAATATCTAAAATATATTTTAATTTTTTTTAAAATAATATAATTTATTTTCAAAAATAAAAAACAAAATCATTTTTAAAATATAATAAATAAATATACTTTTTAAAATAAAAATAAATTTTTTTCCAAATAAAATCTTAGTTAATTTGATTAACTATGACCTTTTCTAGATAAACCTTTAAGCTCGGCTTTCAAATAAAATTCCTATCAACAAGCATCAAATTCAAGCTTTGGTTGCATACCTTTCAATTAGACCAACTTTTATTTTTATTAATTTATTTTTCAATAAAATTGGGAAATTGGTCTATACTCTCCTGAGAGTACGGAGAGTATAGATACAAAATAGCTCAGAAAATCAAGCTAAGAGCCTCCAAATTGCTCAAACTGGTTGGGATTAAACACATTCTTCCCAAACAAGCATGAAAAATTGAAAAAATTGAGAAAAAAATCTGTAATATTAAGGCTCCAATCAACGTGTAATTGAATATACTAAATATTTCCTTTCCAAATAGGCTAACATAAGTGGAAAAAATTGGGAAATTGATATGTACTCTTATGAGAGTATAGAGAGATGACTAAAAAACTAAAATCCAAGAGCCTCCAAATTGCTCAAACTGGTTGGGATTAAATACATTCTTCTCAAACAGGCATGAAAAATTGGAAAAACACAAAGAAAAAATATGTACTCTCAGGAGAGTACAGAGAGTATAACTCAAAAATAGCTCCAAAGACCTAATATTAAGGCTTCAATCAACCTGTAATTGAATATGCTAAATATTTCCTTTCCAAACAGGCTAACATAAGTGAAACAAATTGGGAAATTAGTTTGTACTCTCCTAAGAGTATAGAGAGTACAGATACAAAATAACTCAGAAAATCAAGCCGAAAGCCTCCAAATTGCTCAAACTGGTTGGGACTAAACACATTCTTCCCAAACAAGCATGAAAAATTAGAAAAAACTTAGAAAAAATATGTACTCTCATGAGAGTACAGAGAGTACAACTCAAAAATAGCTCCACAAAACCTAATATTAAGGCTCTAATCAACCTATAATTAAATATACTAAATATTTCTTTTCCAAACAGGCTAACAGAAGTGAAAAAATTGGGAAATTTGTCTAGTTAATAGAGTCTAGTTAATAATTCCCTTCCAAACAGGTCAAAAAAAAAAAATGTGCATATATACTATCAGAGAGAAGAGTAGATGCAAAATAGCTTAAAAAAGTAACCCAACATCCAAATTGCTCCAAATAGTTTGCATCAACACATTCTATCCAAACATGCAGTAAGGAAAAATTGAGAAAAGTCTCAGACTCTCAAGAGAGAGAGAGTACACCGAAAACAGCCAAAAGGTTAATATTAAGTCTCCAATCAACCAAATTGCTGCACATGGTCTCCACTAAACATATTCTACCCAAACTGCCTAGAAAAAATGAAAAAAATTGAAGAAATACTCTCTACTCTCAAGAGAGTACAGAGAGTACAGATGCAAAGTAGGTCAGGAAGGCTAACATTCAGGCTCTAGACAACTTGTAATGAAATATACTAAACATTTTCTTTTCAAACAGCCCATAAAAGAAAGATGGTCAAAAATCTAGAAATATTTTGTACTCTCATGAGAGTACAGAGAGTATAGATTGAAGAGAGCTTAAAAAGGCAACTTAGCACCCAACAAATTGCTTTAAATGGTCTCTACAAAAGATATTCTATCCAAACTGTCCTAAAAAAATGATGAAAAAAATAAGAAAACAGTCTGTACTCTCAGGAGAGTATTGAGAGTACACTTGCAAAGCTGAAGAACATGAACATAAGAGTCTGTACTCCCATGAAAGTACAGAGAGTACACCTGAAAAATATCTAACTGAAGCAGCTCATCATCAATCAAATTGCTATGCATGGTCTCACTAAAGCAATCCAAACAGATAGTATAGATGCTACATCTAGAAAAGGTTTAAAACCATAAATAATAGCTTCTAAAGCAATTGATTCTAAACATATGAAACTTCAATTGTACAGTTGTCAGATTAGTTATTTCATGCCCAAACAAAAGATAGCATGTAACTTACCTAAAGTTCATCCTCTTGGCCAATCGGTGTTCATAGTCCACTAGAGGTTTCGATTGTCGCCCATGTACTTGGACAAACATCCACAACATATTATTTTGTTGACATGCCACCCATCATTTTGATTGACCATTTTGTAGGATCGCAGACGGCTAGCATCTTGAACAAGTAATTTGATCTGAATAGTAATAAGTATAGTCAATAATTTGGCATAAAATATGCACTTTAGGCAAACCTAAATGAAAACAATTCTTATAATATCAGGAAGAATGGCCTTATGAGTTGGGTTTGGTAATTAATCATAAAAATATCAAGCCCCTTGCTTAGTATGCCCGACCAGGAGTGTCTAGTGCTGATTATTTATAATTGAAAGTAAGAGTAGCTCAACCCTTAATACACTGTCTGCAGTGCATGCTGATAGGCCATATTTTGTTTAACTCTACAAGAAGGGAAGAGAAAGTTTATAAATTCTAGCTTCTAACTACCTAAACCAGGATTGGATCGAACTACCCTACTTTCCTGTGGAGTAACTTACCCAATGCAAGCATGAAATGTACAAATAGGGACATATGCATGATACTTCTGCCAGTAGAAAGGCGAAGGCGTGACTGTGCATCGATGATAATGATCTATCAAGAATCACAATTGCCTCACATAATGATATTTCCAACACAATATGGTATCACAGTGATAAATATGAGAATGTGAGCTTAACTGAACGAATAGGTGATTTTACGTATAAAGAAGATATTGAATGAAGAATGACTTACTTGTCCTTGAATCGAGGGCATGACGTATCAATGAGCTATAGTATTGGCTTAGGCAGGACATCTCTTGATGAGAAGTCAACAATATGATCTACTACCGCTACAAGGAAATTAGATGACAAAGGTAGTGATGAAGAGCTGAGTCATTGTGAACTAAGAATCGATCTAAGATGCATACCTCACGATGCTCCTCAACCACAATGATAGCAGTCTATGGTTCAGCTACTGTTATTGGTGCATCTTCATAAACCTATAAAAAATTTATTGAAATCAGTTACTATTATGTAAAATTAAAAAGAAAGTTACATAATACCTCTATTGTTGGCTGCTCATCCTGAGTGGAGACTACCACATGACTTATTCTGCTCTGTGACTTCCTATAAGTCTGTGTGAAGGGGGAAGATATGACTTTCCTCTTCCTCATCTACCGCGCCTTCACACCACGCTCAATGTTGTCAAGTAAATGCTTCGCAACATCTTCATGTGTAGTGGAAGCCTCTACAAGAGCTTCCCCTATGGTGGCCTCCATAGGGGCTTCCCAGTGGAAGCCTTTAAAGGGGCTTCCCCAGTGGAGGTCTCCATAGGCACACATAGGCCTGAGCCTCCTTGTGGTTTCCTCCAGTGGGAAGCTCTGGTAGCCTCCATATGCTTCCGTGACCTCCCTCAAGAGATTCCCCTATGGTCGCCTCTACAGGAGCTTCCCCCATGCTAGGGATGCTAGAGCCCTGCTGCCCAGCAATCACCTCCTCAATAGCAACTACCCGCAATTCAATTCCATCCATTCTCTCCATTATTAATGCTTCAAAAGATGATACTCTATCTCCCAAGGCACTAAAACCTGCAAGCATCCTCTCCACCACAAAGCCTTCTCGAGTGGTAGTAAAGAGGCGACAGATATACCGAAGGGGAGAATATCGAGGAGAGACATATGGAGATTCAATGGACTCGTGACTAAAAAATGGGATGTGGCTTGGAATGGTCATTATGGTTGGCAATGTATTGAGGAGAAAGGTCTCCTCTTCTGATATGCCCTCAAATGAAAGGCAAACCTGCATTACACCGATAAAAAAATGTGATGCTTTACAAAAAGAATGTATACATTCTAATGTAAATAAAGTGAAACTATTTTGTGTTACCTGGTGACCTTCCAAACCACTGAAGGAGTCATCTGCAAACTTTATTTTTGGCCATCGTAATATACGCAGCATTACAGAAGGAAACGGCGGCCTTATGATGCCTATGTGCTATGTCGCCTAGATCTACAATGAATATTTATATAAGTTAACTTCAATGCATCAAATAATATATAACTGAAGATATGAAATGTACCATTAGAAGAGTGACAAAGCCACTCATGTACCCAAGTGCCTTCTCTATCAGAAACTTTGATGAAATACCATCAACTTGTGAAACCAGAAAGGCCCAAATGGCCTCTGCCCAGTTGTACTCACCAAATTTATCTATGTCGTAGGCATAAGCAATCAATTCAGATGCCACCCTATAGTTGTGATATATAAAAAAAAGATTTGGAAGCAGAAAATGTATGTACAACTACACAAATTGTGTCACAGGCAACGATCCAAAGTCTCAAGTTTATTCTTAAAGTCCACTGAGTGAACTGCGATAGCAGGGATTTCTGTCATATGACCTTTTCCCCTCTGTTTGGCATCCCTACAATTAGTGCAACTTCATTGGGAGTGAATGGAATACATTGGCCACCCAAAAAGAATGCTTGTTTCTCTATATCCCAGCAAGATAGGATTAACGTGATGGTAATTGAGTCTTGTTGAATTTCATGCACTCTAGTAAATTGATGCAAATGAAGCCTCCTTAAAATGTCAATGACTTCATCAGTAAAGAGTGCTACAATATTATTGAGCACCGCTCTAACGATGGTAGGCCTGCATCTCAAAGTTATCTTTTTCCCCAAACATTGTAAACTTCAAAATGAAAAGTCAATTAGTAAGAACATTATCAGCATAATGGAGGCCCACAGAGTACAGAGGCAAAACTCCCATAAAAACTAACCAAACAGCCTCTAAATTACTTCTAGTAGAATGTAATGAACATATTCCCTCCAAACAGGCCAAACCAAGTGAAAAAATGAGAAAAATGCTCTGTACTCTCATGAGAGTACAGAGAGTACATATGCAAAACTCTCCTAGAAACTAACCAAATAGCCTCCAAATTACTTATAATGGAATGTAATGAACATATTTCTTCCAAATAGGCCAAAGAAACTACTCAAACATGAGAAAAATGCTATGTACTAGAGTACAGATGCAAAACTCTCCTATAAACTAACTAAACATTCTCCAAATTGCTTCAAATGAAATGTAATAAACATATTTCCTCTAAACAGACCAAAAAAATTGCTCAAAAATGAGAAAAATGCTATGTACGCTTATGAGAGTACAGAGAGTATAGATGCAAAGCTGCCCTAAAAATTAACCAAACAGCCTCCAAATTACTTATAATAGAATATAATGAAATATTTCCTCCAAACAGGCCAAAGAAACTGCTCAAAATAAGAAAAATGCTTTGTACGCTCATGAGAGTACAAAGAGTACAGATGCAAAACTATCCTAAAAACTAACCAAATAGCCTCCAAATTGCTTATAATGGAATGTAATGAACATATTTCCTCCAAACAGGTCAAAGAAACTACTCAAAAATGAGAAAAATGCACTGTACTCTCATGAGAGTACAGATGCAAAACTGCCCTAAAAACTAACTAAACAAACTCCTAAATTATTTTCAATGAAATGTAATGAACATATTCCCTCCAAACAAGCCAAAGAAACTACTCAAAAATGAAAAAAAATTGCTTTGTACTCTCATAAGAGTACAGAGAGTACAAATGCAAATCTCCCCTAAAAACCAACCAAACAGCCTAAAAATTACTTCAAATGGAATGTAATAAACATACTATATACAAGCAGGCCAAAGAAATTGAAAAAAAATGATAAAAATGCTCTGTGAGAGTACAGAGAGTATAGATCCAAATCTCCTCTAGAAACTAACAAAACAGCCTCCAAATTGCTTATAATATATAATGAACATATTTCTTCCAAACAGGCATAAGAAATTGGAAAAAAATGATAAAAATATTTTGTACTCCCATGAGAGTATAGAGAGTACAGATGTAAATCTCTCATAGAAACTAACCAAACAGCCTCTAAATTGCTTCCAATGGAATGTAATGAACATATTCCCTCCAAACAGGCCAAACCAAGTGAAAAAAATGATAAAAAATAATCTATACTCTCATGAGAGTACAGAGAGTACAGATGCAAATCTCTCCTAAAAACCAACCAATCAACCTTTGAATTGCTTTAAATGGAATGTAATGAACATATTCGCTCCAAACAAGCCAAACCAAGTGAAAAAAATGATAAAATATTATGTACTCTCATAAGAGTATTGAGAGTACAGATGCAAATCTCTCCTAGAAACTAACCAAACAGCCTCTAAATTACTTATAATGGAATGTAATGAACATATTTCCTCCAAACAGGCATAAGAAACTGAAAAAATGATGAAAATGCTCTGTACTCTCATGAGAGTACAGAGAGTACAAATGCAAATCTCCCATAGAAACTAACCAAACAGTCTCTAAATTGCTTCCAATGGAATAAAATGAACATATTCTCTCCAAATAGGCCAAACCAAGTGAAAAAAATGATAAAAATAATATGTACTCATGAGAGTACAAAGAGTATAGATGTAAATCTCTCCTAGAAACTAATCAATCAGCCTCAAAATTACTTCAAATAGAATGTAATTAATATATTCCCTCCAAACAGGACAAACTAAGTGAAAAAATGATTAAAAAATATGTACTCTCATGAGAGTACAGAGAGTACAAATGCAAATCTCTCCTAGAAACTAACCAAACAGCCTCCAAATTACTTATAATGGAATGTAATGAACATATTTCCTCCAAATATGCCAAAGAAATTAGAAAAAAAATGAGAAAAATGCTCTGTACTCTCATAAAAGTACAAAGAGAATAGATGCAAAACTGCCCTAAAAACTAACCAAATTACCTCCAATTGCTTCCAATGGAATGTAATGAACACATTCCCTCCAAATAGGCCAAACCAAGTGTAAAAAAATGATAAAAAAATATGTCTCTCATGAGAATACAGAGAGTACAGATACAAATCTCCCCTAAAACCAACCAATCAGCCTCCAAATTATTTCAAATGGAATGTAATGAACATATTCCCTCCAAACAGGTCAAATCAAGTGAAAAATGAAAAAAAATGCATCTTATGAGAGTACGAGAGTATGATACAAACTTCTAAAACTAATCAAACAACCTCCAGATTGCTTCCAATGGAATATAATGAACATATTCCCTCCAAAAAGGCCAAACTGAGTGAAAAAAATGATAAAATGCTATGTACTCTCATGAGAGTACAGAGAGTACAAATGTTAATCTTCCCTAAAAACCAACCAAACAATCTAGAAATTACTTCAAATGGAATGTAATGAACATATTCCCTCCAAACAGGCCAAACCAAGTGGAAAAAAATGATAAAAAAATATGTACTCTCATGAGAGTACAGGGAGTACAGATGCAAATCACCCCTAAAAATCAACCAAACAGCTTTAGAAATTACTTCAAATAGAATATAATGAATATATTTTCTCCTAACATACCAAAGAAATTAGAAAAAGATTAAAAAATACTCTATACTCTCATGAGAGTACAGAGAGTACAGATACAAATCTGCCCAAAAAAATAACCAAATAGCCTAAAAATTGCTTCAAATGGAATGTAATGAACATATTTTGTCCTAACAGGCTAAAGAAATTGGAAAAAAATGAAAAAAATGTTATGTACGCTCATGTGAGTACAAAGAGTACAGAAGTAAATCTCCCCTAAAATCCAACCAAACAGCCTAGACATTGCTTCAAATGGAATATAATGAACATATTCTCTCCAAACAGGCCAAACCAAGTGAAAAAAATGATAAAAAAAATCTATACTCTCATGAGAGTGTAGAGATTACAGATGCAAATCTCTCCTAAAAATCAAATAAATAACCTAGAAATTGCTTCAAATGGAATGTAATGAATATATTATATCTAAACAGGCCAAAGAAACTAGAAAAAATGAGAGAAATGCTTTGTACTCTCATGAGAGTATAGAGAGTATAAATGCAAATCTCTCCTAGAAACTAACCAAATAGCCTTTAAATTGCTTATAATGAAATGTAATGAACATATTTCCTTCAAACAGACATAAGAAACTGGAAAAAAATGATAAAAATACTCTGTACTCTCATGAGAGTACAGAGAATACAGATGCAAAACTATCCTAAAAACCAACCAAATAGCCTCCTAAATTGCTTCTAATGGAATGTAATGAACATATTCCCTCCAAACAGGCCAAATCAGAAAAAAATGATAAAAAAATATGTACTCTCATGAGAGTACAAAGAATACAGATGCAAAACTCCTCTAAGAACCAACCAAACAGCCTCCAAATTTCTTCCAATGAAATGTATTGAATATATTCTCTACAAATAGGGTTTAAAATCTGAAAGAAATTGACAAAATAGGGTGTACTCTCCAGAGAGTACAGAGAGTACACATGCAAAAAAGCCCTAAAAACCCACCAATCAGCATTCAAACTGCTTCTAAAGCCATGTACTAAATATATTATATCCAAACAGGACCAGAAGTCTTTTAAAAAATGATAAAATGGGTAGTACTCTCCTGAGAGTACAGAGAATACACATGCAAAACTGAAGAAAATATTCATTAATCAACTTACAAATAAATTATAATATCATCGACTGAATAGATTATATCCAAAGAGGCCCCAGAATTCATCAAATCCTTCATGAAACAGCACCAAACATCCTACAATGTGATGTACTAAACATATAGAAGTCAACAGCTTCAAAAAATTTGAAAATCGCATGTACCATCATGACAAGATAGAGTACACATGCAAAATATCTCCAAATACCAGTAAAATAGTCTCCGTTCAATTAAAGAACTCAAATGTAGCAAATGTTCTCCTACTCGACGGTGAGAACAACAAAGAAAATTTTAAATTCATTAAAGTTCAAGAATGCATGAAGAAATACCTCGTGAGGTTGCCTATAATACCTCAATTTTTAATGCCCAAGATTTGCTAAATCTCTGAGGGAAGGTCGACGTCTAAGAGAAGCGGAGCGAGTTGAGAAAATTTTGCAAAAGGAAAGCCCTAAACTATTACGATGAAGAATGTGGAAACGACAGCATGATATTTTTTCTCCGCCGTTGAACGGATGGGTGGTCAGCAGGTATAACGCGTGCCAATGTGCCATCTAGTACCGTTATTGCAAAAAATGTGAAAAAATGGCATTTTTTAATAATGGACATGTACGATTGAGTCCATAAGTTACGGACTCACGAAGTGTCAACTCCACGTAAAACTACGCCCGACTCACGTAATATTTTCGCTCTCCTAGGCGTGCGAATCAAGGCCAAAATCGACCTTGCCTTTAAAGTTTGGGGTAAATTTTTTTTATTATTTTAAATTGTTAGAATATATTCTTTATGTTGAACTTGTTAAGGTTATGATGTGCTCGATATGTTGAACTCACCAAGTACGCTCTACAGATCATCATTATTAAGATTCACTATAAACAAATCTTGGACCATGGTTAGGCCGAAGGTCAATTAAACAGTTTAAAATGTACTTGTTCGGTTTGATCATGCCATTTAAGATCTATTTAGGATAGTTATAGCTTTTTAAAAAACAGATTATAAAATTTTTATGAGTAAAATAGCTTTTTGAAAAGCTAATGTGTGTATTATAAATATTTTTATGTTTAAAAAATTCAAATAATAAATTTTTGACAGTCATTATACTCTAACAGCTCTGATTCTCAAAAACAAAGTTCACCACAAATTTTTTTTAAAATCAGCTTAAAAGGTGGTAGTCAAATATAATTATGATTATTTTCTTACTATTTTCTGAAAAATAAATCAATAAAAAAGTTATCTCAAACACATCTTTATTGTATTAAGAGAAAAAAGACAAGTTCTTTTAATGAGATATTCTTTTCCAATAATACAATAGAGATAGATAGCACACACAATATATATATACATAAACACACACATAAGATGAGAGGTTCTCAATAGTATATTACAAGAAACACCAATTGAATTGATAGTAAAATGCCAATGGTCCGTAATATAATGATTTCAACTAGTAAAAATTCTAATCAATTTTAATTCTATATTTAAAAAAAAAATTCATATAATAAAAAATATAATTATTAAATTTTATTAGATATATATTATTTATGTAGTTTTTTTTTTTTTTTGAGCAAAGAGAATATGAGGAAAGGTCAAAAAAATCAAGTCATTTGTACTAAGTTTATACTTCTCATAATTTAGTTTAGTGTTAGTTCTGACTCTAATTTTTTTATCTTATTATTCTTATTAATAAGATTATGATATTAATTAAAAATAAATTTAAATTCAATGTATTTGAAGAGACTAATTATACTAATTGAAAAAGCTCAGGAATCAACAACGATTTTAGTTTTCAATTTATTTGCAATGATTGTAACTGATAAAAAGAGAAAGGTTATGGGACATCAAGAAAAGAAGATACTGTAGAAATAATATCGGAAAATTTAAGTTATTTTGATTTTCTCTCTCTTCTCTCATATTTTTTTAATTTTTAATGTTGTGGTCTTCTAATTGCATGAACTTGGGCCTAACTCTCTTTGACAGCTTGATCTTATTTGTGGGCTGTACTTGAATTGTATATTTTCTGCGGCCCATTTGTGTTCTCTTTCGCTTTTACCTTGGCACCATTGGGCATTCAGGTGTTTTCATTTCGAGGATTCGGAGCTTTGTTTAAATTCATGTAAAATTATTATAATAAGCAGGTTATTTAAAAATTATTATTATGATATTATAATTTTTTTTCTTGAAAAAAAGTGGAACATGTTTTTAATAGCTATCATACTATAATAAATTTGGTTTAAAAAATTATTTATTATCATAAAATTGTTTGAAAATTTTAAGACTTTATTTGAGAAAGACAAATATTAACATTAACTGCCATCATTTATTCATTGTTACTTAGTCTCCTTCTCTTGATCATTATTATTTAATTGTTATCATTATATTGTTATTGCTCAATCATAATTGTCTAATAGATAACACTGAATTGTCATAGACTCAATCATTATTGTGAAACTGTCATCACCCTAGACTATAAAATAATTTATCATAAATATAAGAGACTAAGCTAATATTACCAATTTTATATATCTAACTTCTCAAGTTAAGAGAAAGAACAAATTTTTATAATCTTACTTATGTGATAGATAATTTCAAGTGATTCAAATTTATGATATTTTTCCTCAAATTTTTATATTAAAAGTATACTATCTATTAGAAAAATTTTCTTCAATCTATTTTGTGCTAAATCCTCATGCAATATTCAATATTCATACATTAAAATTGTATAATATAGTGTGACATATTTATAAAGTTAAAAATATTTAAAATATAAATTTACAAATAAAGATTAAATTTAGTATCATGACATAATAATTATGGAAAATTATTTTGAGGTTAAGATCTTATAGACATGCTCGATATGAACCAAGCTATTCTTAAATTAAATCACATTTTTTTCAATGCTAAAAATGCACATCGACATTTTGAATTTATATTTAAAAGTGATCAAATAATATAACTCATAATTGAAAATTAATCTTCTAAATGAATTAATAATAATAATAATAATAATAATAATAATAATAATAATAATAATAATAATAATGTAAAAAATAATAATTCATATGTCAATACATGCACATCAATCAATCAAAGGGAAATTTTTTTTTGAAATTATAACATCCTCACCAAGGAGAAAATATTACATGCGAAGTCCTAATACATCAAACTCCAATAAAAGTGATTCGTGTGGTTCTAAATAAATTTTTATATTATTTTTAATATAAATTAAAGAAACTGAGCCACATGACTAAATATGATTAGAGTCCTGATGAAAAGCCACATCAAGACTCTGCATATAATATTTTCTCCTTACCAAGTTAACTCGGAGTGAACCTAAAATCCATGACATGATAGTGTTCAATACAGTTCAATTCATTACTCGTACATTTAATTTTGTTAAAATAAAATTAATGATTTTAAAACACATTCTGATCAAAATTTTTTTGCCAAACCAAATATCTATTTGTCTCGATATTGCATTCTTTGCTGGCAAAATTGATCACATAGGCCACCTTGAAGGTAAAGACTCAATTGAAATTTGAAGAAATCATTATGTGTGGAGTTTTGATGTAGCTCTATGCCTAGACTCTAATAATGTTGCGTCTATCGTGTATTATGTATATATGATGTGTAATTGTCATGTGGTGTAATGCTATTGGAGTCTAGACATAGAACTACATTTGAATACTAGACGTAATAATTTCTCTGAAACATGACACCAGCATTCCACGGTATTACAGACCAATAAAAGGAACCAAATCCTTTATTTTCACCAATAGATATGGAAAAAAATAAAGACTGCCACTAGCTCGAACTCGATTCAATAAATTACTTGTAAACTAAACTTAATGAGCTAATAACTAAGATCAAGTTTGTCCTGACTTGAATTATTAGCTTGTGAGCCAACAAATTAAATAAATATTAATATAAAATATTTTAAAATATTTAAATATTTAATATTTTAAGTATAAGATTATTAAAAATATTTAAAAATTATAACCCATTCTCTTCTATCTATTTTAAAAAAAAATTATCATTTTATCAAAAAAATTATCTGAATCAAAATTATTTTATCTTAAAAAATTAAATGACTTGGCTCATGAGCTTACTCAAACTCAAATAATAAAGCTCAAGCTCAAAGCTATTAAATAATCAAGCTCAAGATCAAGTCAAAAATGACTCTAACTCAACTACTCTCATTTCCACCCCTATACTAATGTATAGCATCCAATAGGAAAAATCTTTGTTCCTCTGGAAAATCTTAATATTCAAATTGATTTCAATAGCCTAATGACTTCAGACCTATTGCAAACAAGAGCTTAGGATGACTTTTATTTTTACCCAAAAAGTTTCATCTGGTTTTCCCTCTTCTCTTCCTCTTCACGTTTCTTCTTCCGCATGGATACTTCCTTCGGTCTTTGGAGCCGTTCTAATGTTTGATAACTCCCCAACTCTTTTTGCTACTGTCCCATGGCTTCTCTCCTCTGAGCTTCTTCAACTTTCCTTCTTTTTATCCTCCAACATTTTATCCAACTCCTCTTAGGTTAGATTAGTTCCATATACAACTATGTGTATTGTTAAGCTTCTTCATTTTGATGGTAATTCTGTTGTTTCATATTGATGCATGGATAATCCAATTACTTCTTTGAGAGTTACACCTTTGGGTGTACCTTTTGAAGTCATTTTACCTCTATTGACTCAGAAATAATATTCTCATGATTCCTTTCTTACATCTTTCTTACATGCTTCATTCCCATACAATTACCAACTTGCAATACAATTTGGTCGTTAGTGTCTTGATATAGAATCTCATTTAATGCTATTTTCCAACCTTTTCTCCTCCATCTTTGAATCTCTAAAATCAACTTCATCATACTCATCATCAAGTACATTTTTCATATCTAACTGTCTAGAATAATTCATCCGAAAGCCTTCCAATCTTATTTTAAATATTCATCTTGATTAGGAGTATTTCCTTCATTTTCTAACTCATCCTTATCTGAGTAATTAGTAATCTATCATTCTTCATCAACTGTTGTTGACATTTATAAATGTGTCATAAGTCGAGTCAAGTCTACAAGTCGAATTCAACAGACTTCGGAAGTGACAGTGCACAAATCAAGGCTCAAAATGCACTGAAAGTCATTGAAAATATTCAGAATAACCTCCGATCGATAAACGAACTTTGCTATCGTGTTCAGAACAACGAAATTGGTCAAAGTATAACCGAACATGCAATCGAGCTACCAATGTGTCGATGCACATACCAGAGTCGGAAAGCTGCGACGACATCCGAACGATCTCCATTCATGAAATTTATTGCGTGTTAGCTTCAAAATGTCAAAAATTACCAAATGAGACTTTCCACACTCAATTCGGAGGAGTCTGTGCAAATGTCAAATGATCGGAAGTGACAACACACAAATCGAGGTTGAAATGTACTAGGCGTCGGCAAAATTAACCCAAATGACTTTCGATCGATGAACGGACCTTGCCATCATGTTTAGAATGTCCAAACTGGTCAGAATATAAATATTGCATAACTTGATGATCAACCAATCAAGCGATCGAGTCATCAACCTGTCTGCACGCATATCGAGATCAGAAGGCGCCGACGCAAATCAAATAACCTCTCTTCATGAAATTGATTTTGTCGTTAGCCTCGAAATGTCTAAATATATCAAGTAAGACTATTCGTACTTAATTTAGACAAGTATGAGTGAAAATCGAGTGGTCGAAAGTGATAAAGCGTATTTTGAGCTAAAATTGACCTAATTTGATGTTGATTTCAATCAAATAGCCTCCGATCATGGAACAAACTACGTCGTTGTGTCCGGAACATCAGAATAAGCTAAAATTGATATTTAATATATATATATATATATATATATATATATATATATATATATATATATATATATATATATATATATATATATATATATATATATATATATATATATATATATTAAATATGTGATTTTATATGCATGAAATTTATATTAAGGTTGAATAGACATTTAAAAGGTTAATAAAAGCCCTAATTAACCCTAGCCTAAATCCCTAAATCACCGTATTCCTATTGAAGGACGGCTAACTGCCGCCTCCTGACTCTTCACCTATCGAGCGATGAGCTTGTCTCCTCTTCATGCAATCGAATGGCACAACCCTCCCTCCTCCTTCATGCACGATCCAACGGCTCTCCTCGCTACCATGACGATGTTCCTAATTTTCCTTCTTCAACTGTTCCTCCAGAAACCAAAACAACATTTTTTCCAAGCACAAATCCACCTCCATTCCTCATCCAAAAAATAGAAGCTTCTTATTTTCCTCCTCTCTCAAACCATTTTTCCTTTCTCAACCAATCCTATTTTCTCTCATCACAAATCATTTCCTCTTTACCCTCAATCCTTTTTTTCCTATTTTCCACCAAAACCACCCTTCTCATTTCTTCATTTTCCCAACTGAAATTCTTTTTTAATCAGAGGAATACCATCATTAGGCAGGTTGTTCTCCCAGTTTTTGACATCTCTCTCTTCCGTCCTTTCTAATAAACCAAAAATTCCTCCCCTTCCAATTCCTTTTTGTCGCAACTAGAGAGGAAGACCGTCATTAGGTGGGTTCTTCTCTCAGTTTCTGGTATTTTTATACCCTTCTAACAATTCCTTTTGCCACAGCTGAAGAAGAATATCGTCATCAGGCGGGTTCTTCTCTAGGCTTCTGACATTTCCGTGCTCTTCCGACCTTTCCTCTTGCCGCAACCGGAGAGGAACACCGTCATTAGACGGGTTCTTCTCTTAGTTTTCGGCATCGCTCTCTCCTTCCCCTTGCCAATCGTTGCAAATGCAGAGAAAAATGAGTCTGAACATGTGGGATCAATATTTAAATGTGTATATGTATTTGCTTGTGTTTTTTTGCAGGTTTGAAGGCCTCGTCACTCATTAGAGGCTATGAGTGAATATCTGCTGTCAGACACCGCGTTATGCTCATTAGTGTATGAAATATTTGTCGATATCACTCTAGCGAAATGTCGCCAAAATTTTATCAAATTTTTGGACTTACAAAAAAAACGGGGAAAAGAATAAAAATTCATTAAAAAGGAGAAAACATATAAACAATGAAATAATATGAAAGTGCAAAGTTCCAAAATTAGAATCAAATTGCAAATAAATCAAACTTGGAATGATATTTATAAAGGACTTAATAATGCGTCATTAACTTGAAAATGATTTGTTCAATGAATTTTAAATCATTACATTTTATCTGAGAGAAATGTAGAGTGATTTAAATTGAACACAGTCGAGCTTGGAGAATGATGATGAAGCTTGATAATTCATTTACATTCTGTAGCAAACTATAAGGGTTAATGGTTAATTAGTTAAGAAGAGCTAATTGAATCTTGTGGCTTATGTTCTATCATGTGTTAAAATGATTGAAATATAATAAGCCAAATGCAAATATAACTTTGAATTCATGTTATACTTATGAGGAGGTTACATGAAGCTAGAAGGTTAATTTTCAAATGTGATAGAGCTCAATTTAAACTCTAAAGTGAGATTCATAAAGAACAAGTCTTCTTATGTAATCCATATATTGAAATGTCTAATTTAAAATGAATTTCTAAAGAAGGCTTCCATTGAATATAAAATTGGCACATATGAAATTTGTTGAGTGTTATCTTCAAGTTGAGGTGAAAATCAAATGAATTTCAAAAGAGATTTTTACTAAAGATGAGCAACCTATTAGAAAGACTATAAGCCAAATGATATTTGAGAATTGAAAATTCCAATAAGCAAGCTAATTGTGAGCAATATTTTAAATTATAATCTAAATCAAAATGCCACCGGATTTGCAACATATCGTACAAGAGAACAGAAGGCACTAATTAAAGCATTCTTAAATGCACTCGCATGGGCCTAGACACAATGTTGAATGCTTAAATTTAGTGTCTGACAATGTTAAGCGGGTTACTTAAATTTTGAGTGCAAGTAAAGATACAATATTTTGATGCAAATATAAATTTAATTCTGCTCCAAGACGTCACTAGATTCGCAACACATCGTACAAGCGAATAGAATGCGTTAAGGAATGCATTCTTGAAAACACCCGCATGGGCCCCAACACAGATTGAATGTTTAGATTCAAGTGTATAAGGATACTGCATGGGTTGCTTTTCAATTTAGTGTTAGGACTGGGTCTCAATTAATAAAACCTAAAAAATCTATTATAAGAATTTCAACTTAGTAAAATATCTGAGAATCTAATTTTTCATGTGATAGTAGATCTGATCCTCTATTAGGAGCTAAACATAGTTGACAGGATCTAAAGTTCTCAAATATATTCGATTCAATCAATTAACTATCCCGATGATAGCTATGTTGAATGGTGATTTCACCCGGAGGGGTACTTCCATCAAAATGTGATTCTAATTTTAAATTAAATTAACTTAAATTAAGTATTAATCTAAAAACTTCTTAAATGAAATTCAATCATTAAAAGCTTAAAGCAAAACTCTATTCAAGCCATCTTCCGTAATAGTTTTTTGGAGGTGACAAATTAAGAAAACTCTAGCTCACAAAGGAGTCAATGTCAAATAAAGTGTTCTACTATGTTCACTCTCAATCAATCTCTTTCCAGTAAGGATGTGGTCCATGTCCTCTGACTGCATGACTTGGCCGGTAAGTTCTGGATGATGCGATGATGAGTCATATGATCGGGTTTTGTCGAAGGCTCCATTATATTAGATCAGATCCAGTATGATGCTCACTCGCCTTTGAGTTATGAATCACAAGGTATACTTGATAGGGTAAAAAGCCCTCTGTCAGCTATAGTAGACTTAAGGTTGTCCCCTTAGACAAACACCACCAAGGTCTACAAGGATTTTTTGCATGACGTAACCTATGTGTTGCTGATAAGGATCCTTCGATCAGGTTGGGTCGACTGCCTCCTCTAACTAAGTAGACTAGGGACCATGATGGCTGATGATGGAACCATGGGATCTAGATCGGCACATCATTAATCCCCAACCATCTCGTTTAAGCTGAAATGATGAATTTCATAAATCTAATTTCAAAACTCCACATGTTGCTACTATATGTTATGCATTAAGCGACTTAATGACTAGCCTCAATTGAAAGTTCTCTCTCACATATATAAAGGGGTAATTAATTATAGGGGCTTGTGACTATAGGAAACCTAGAACCAGATCTAAAGTCCTCACCAAATGAAGATGAAATCTCTGTGTAGTGTCTTATCTACTATTCCATTGCCTTTAAAAATTACACCAACACATTTTAAGCCATACTCTCTTCATCATTGTTGAGAGGTCGGTGGTGAATTTTTAGAGCCAACAAATTTTTGGCGACTCCGATGGGGATAAGTTTCTCTTTCTATCTTTGACTAATCGAATTTAAGCTATAGTAGTAGTGGAGCATGATAAAAATTGAAATTTAAAATCAATTATCAATGAAATTTAATTTAAATCAATCATATTCTTATGACTAATTTATTTGTTATGTTGTATCTCTGCATTTTGAAAGTGTGAGGTGATACATCAATTATTGACTACTAATCCACATCTTTCATTTGCAAAGATGAATCTTCATAACACACTGTTCATCATGTAGCTAGGTCGCAGCCAACATCCATCTGGCTAATGATGTAATCAATATTGGAGATGTTGGAGCTACCATTCAATTTGGTAGTGTCGACTTCCCAACCATTGTTGTTGTAAATAATCCTCTACTTGAAATAACTGTATATTATACACACTAACCTATGCAGGGGGGAGGACAACTGGAATGGCTGCTACTACTACTGAGATTTCTTGAAAGAGAACATAAGTGTTCAAAAGATTGGGCCATTCTGAGGTGCCATTCATGAAAAGAACTGTCACTGGTAGAAACTTTCAATCATGCCTGTGCATACAACTACTCTGCTAATTGAGCCATTCGCCCCAGGAAGGCACAACGTAGATGCTTCTTCATCTGGAAGCAAGCTAATCCCAATGAAGTAGAGAAAGATGGAATGCTAAGTTGCGAGCTCATCAGCTCTCACATGGGTCATCTATTACATAACCAACCTTACAACCAAAAGCGAGTATTCCTACTCACAAGAATTTTGACAATCTAAAGTGGGTAAAAAGGAACAGCTCTATTAGTGAAGTAAAGCAGTATTTCTAGAACCAACAATGTCAAGCTCCACCACCATAGAAGAGATGGTCTAAAACACTGTCTACCAGAGTACACAACGTCCTTAAAGTAGCCAAGGACAGAGGCTTAATGAAAAAAAAAATTTAGTGGCCTATGGTGATGGAAAATACTGAAGCTCCACCAAAGAGGTTTCCATCTCTTATGGTAACTAATCATCGAGCCAAGTATGCTTTATGGTGAGCATGAGGGTGACACTGCAGTGCGTGCCCAAGAATAATCACGAAAGATCTCTGAAAGTATGGTGGGTACAAGGCCCCAGAATGAAATAATCGAAGAATGAAAGAGGTGTGACATCTAATACATATACTCAGAAATCTGCCTCAAAAATAACTCATCAAAAGTGGATACCCAAAAGAAGGGATATCACTGATGAAATACATGATGGTCGACTCCCTAGCGAATCCTTTAGGGGATCCCATCGCTGATCAGATTCAGCCCCTACAAGTGCACAAGTAGAAGGACAGTCAAGTTCTTCCCCTGAAGATGAGCAAGAAGCAAAATAATTATAAGAAATAGAGGAAGAAGAAGAACCTATACTTGTTGACACTGTGGTGCTAGTTAGAGAGAAAAGATAAATGTAGTGTCAAATGAAAGCCAAAGATAAGAAAATTACACAACTTGGTACCAAGATGAATGATATGATGGTACAAATGAATATCATGATGGAGATGTTACAGAAGAATATCACATCAACTGTAACACATATTTTGTCTGTTAATCGATAGGTAGATAATAATGCAACTTTTATACCACCAGTCAGTTTAGTACCTCAAGCTCTTACAGTGCATGCTACACATGAAGCGAAGAATTAAGTTAATCAACTACCTCTTTAGCCAATATTTCAAAATATGGCTAGCACACCTAGAATGATAATAGCTACTCAACTAGAAACAATAATTAATGAAAAGATAAAGGAAATTATAGCATTAGAGCAGGCTGAAAAGCTGATGGGTAAGGGTCATCCTTACCCAACTGAATATGATCACATGTCATACCCAAAAGGTTACTCAGTGCCAAAATTTAATACTATCAATAGGCTTGGTAACCCAAAGCAACATCTAGCCTAATTTTAGGTTACTTGTGGTAACACATGAAGGAACAATGCGGTGCTTTCTATCAGTTCGTCAGTAGCCTAACCTCAGCTGCTTTCGAGTGTTATGCAGAATTATCGAATGATTCAGTTAAAACTTTTCCTAACTTAGAGATAATATTCATGAAGAGGTTCGCCAGTGCAATCGAGAAAATCACAATCGCTGACATTGCCTTGCCTAAAAGGAGAAAAGATGAGTCAGTGAAAAAATTCATAAGTCATTGGCGTAACATAAGCATTAAATGTGAGCAATAATTAGAAGAAGAACATGTGATCTAATTGTTAATGGGCAATATGGATGATAAAATGGCACCATTTCTATATATGACGTCGATTGCAACATTCCAGGACTTGCTCGATAGGGTGGTTAAATTTGAAAAGTTGAATCACCCTAAGTTTGAAATCTATGCAGATAAAGTAAAAAGGAACAAACCTTCAGACTCAAGAAGAAACAAAACTCATGTTGCTTCCCATAGCTCAAATGGTAAAAAGCGGGTGATATATAATATGGATAAAGGAAAACAACCAATGTATAATGATGATAAGGGAAAGAAGCCTGTCAATTCTAATCCACAGCCAAAATTAGTGGTGGGAGGCAATGATAAACCTCAAGCTTTTTTAAGTAGTGGGGAGCACCCAAAATAAGTAATAAGAGATGATAAGCGAATGCGGCCATCTCTTAAAGAAAAGATGAACAAATATTATCCCTTTAGAAGGGACAGTGTGGCTAAATTATTTCGGCAAGCAGTCAAACCTGGTCTACAATTACCAAAAATTAAAAGGTCCAAAGAAGCTGATCAAGTCAGTAATCCGAGTTACTATCCTTATCATCGGATGATCAGTCATCCTATTGAAGATTGTTATGTCTTCAAAGATTTGCTAGAAAGAAAGTATCAGTGAGGTGAATTTACATTATCCGATAGTATTCTAGTCAATCTAATAAGAGAGTCTACAAGAATGATTATGTCTTCTTCCGTATCATTCATCAAAGACAAAAAGAAGGGAAAATTAGTTCAAACAGAAGAATGGGAAACAGTTGTCTCTAAAAAGACTGTGAAAATGCTGAAATAGCTAAAGGGTGTCTTTAATGTTAAGTGGAAATCACCCCTTGAATCTATATTGTACTTAAAAGAGATACTTAAACCATATATTTGGGCTTCTCAACGGCATTCTGATAAGACTACTTCATCACAGCATGAGGAACAGGCTATTAAACGTAGGCCTCCTAAATCAAATAAGTCAGCTAAGAAAAAGAAGATCAAGAAGAGAACTACAACTCAAAAGATTATTAATAATTTAGAGGAGTATCACCAGCTCACAAGACATCCATTCACGCTGGCAGACTTTATGCTTAAACTTCGCATTATTGAATCAGATGAAGAAGATAATGGTGAATCTTGTCCAGCAAAGACATGTCGAATCATTTACGTGATGTTAGAGGTTCTTCAACATCCTTTACTCCAAAATGACAAGGGTAGTCAGACAGAATCGACCAACCTATCAAAATTCATATCAGGAAAGCAAGAAGAGCCTGAAGAGTTAACACCTGAATTTTGTTTAATGAATCAACAAGAAGGTAACAGTTTAGATGAAGATTTATGTTTTCCAATGGAGAAGTGTCAGACTTATTGATATCATCGCATATGAAACATATGAAGTTGAAAAGTGAGTTTAACTCTTTTGGTCAATCATCCTGAATAAGAAGTGAATTTGAGGAAACTACCTCTTTAGAGAAATCTAAATAATATAAGGTGATTCAAGTTTAGTTGAGAAGTGGTAAAGTCTTACCATCTTTATCAAAGAGGGGAAATGCAAATAAAGAAAAATATAAATAAATTGAAGTCAATGAAGATATCATTTCTAAAATCCTATGATAAAGCATAAATCAAGCGAAAAGATAGATTATAATATTTTATCACATTTAAGAAAGATCTCTGCACAAATGAGTGTGCACGAGGCTCTCTTGATGCCAAAATATCTTTGAGAAACTTTGATATAGGCTCTCGAAGATCCAGAAAGTTATGAAGCTTACTTTGCTGAAAAATGTATGACTGAATCATTATAAACTCAAGATCTCCCAGTAATCATATTTTTTGATGAAGATCTTATGTTGGGAACATCAGATCACAACCATCCTCTATATGTTACTGTAGAGAGTATTGACATCTCGATCAGCCAAATATTGATTGATTCAAGTTCTTCTATCAATCTTATGAATATAAAAGTATTAAGAAGATTATCACTTGATATCTAGCATTTTGGGAGGGATAAGTTGATGGTTCATGATTTCAATGAAAAAAGGCAGAAAACTATGGGTTCTTTTATTCTCTGGCCCAAGTTTTGGGATTTATATACAGAAGTCAAATTTCATGTAATTGACACCGATACATCATTTAGAGCTCTCTTGGGTCGACCGTAGATGCATGAGTATAACATGGTCCCATCAACTACGCATCAGTTTATAAATTACCTGAAAGATGGAGAAGAATTCAGAATTCTTGGTAACCTACAACCATTCTCCGTTCATGAAGTAAAAATCTATGAAGATGTAAAATATTTCATCCCTAAAGAGCCTAAGCCAACAGAGCCTCTTGAAGTAGTAGCATCCACTTCAGGAACTAAAAAGTAATTTCACAAAGTGAAAGAGCAGAAGCAAAGAGGAAGAAAGAAGACAATGTCGACTCTCCCTAAAGCACTGGATTCTACACTTAAATCAAGAAAACCAGTTCCTCACTTGGGAAGTGACACACAAGAAGAAGAAGAAGATATTCCTATAAAACTTAAGAGAACCTATAAACTTCCAAGAACAACAAAGTATGAAATAAGTGATTCTGATTCAGACTATGATTTTAAATCTACTTATGAAAATAGAGTTCAGATGTTCACATCAAGAAGGATAGCTCATTTGGTAGTGTCAGAGGACTCCTTCAAAATTATACCCATCCCTCATCAGTACTTCAAAGAAATTGCTCCACTAGAGGTTCATAATATTAAAGAATTGATAACATTATATGTACCATCGTTGAGTGAGAGTGGCATAATGAACTCTATTTTATAAATCTGAAGAGTCTCAGACTCACAACTTTGATTAGCCTATTCAACATGAAAATTTTGATGAGATAGTGCCAACAAGAATACCAATATACTATCCATAGAAATTACAAGATTGATGCATAAGCATGAAATTCATATTGAACTGCTAAAAATAGAACTCAAATCTTTAACAAAATATAGAGCCAAAGAAGTCCTCAAGAATTACGAAGAAGTGAAAAGTTAATCACTAAAGGTCTTGGGTTCCTCCACAAATCTCATCAAAATAAAGCTTGTTATAATATAATAGAAACTGAGGTCAAAACTAATAGTGATGAAGTAGATGATCTCCATGAAATTCTTCTCACAAATGATAAAGAAGTAGAAGCCAAGCCTATACCTGAAGAACTCAAAGATGGTGGACAAATAGCTACTATGGATGAACTCAAAGAAATCAACCTAGGAGCTGAAGATGATCCCCATCCAACTTTCATCAATGCCCTTCTACCTAATGAGAAAGTTGAAGAGCTAAAAATGCTATTTTATGAATTCAAAGATTGCTTTGCGTGGACATATTCTGAAATGTCATGCTTATCCCCTAAAGTAGCAATTCATAAACTTGTTATTAAATTAGATGTGATGCCCGTTAAGCAAGCTCCTAGGTGAATGAAATTGAAAATTGAAGAATAGGTAATTACAGAAACTAAGAAGCTGATCAAAGTATGCTTCATCCAGGAGGAGAAGTATGCAAATTGGATAGCCAATATTGTCCCAGTTAGGAAGAAGAACGGCCAAATCCGTCTATGCATTGACTTCAGGGACCTAAATAAAGCGTGCCCAAAAGATGATTTTTCTCTTCCAATATGAGAACTACTAGTGGGCAATACTTCCAACTATGACATATTCCCATTTATGGATGGATCATCGGGATATAATCAAATCAAAATGACACCTGAAGATGAAAGACATATATCGTTCAGAACACCTATTGAAATTTACTGTTATACATTCATGTCTTTTGGTTTAAAAAATGCTGGAGCTACATACCAAAGAGCCTGATGCATATTTTTGATGAATTGATTCACCAAAAGGTGGAATGTTATGTTGACGATTTGGTGTTAAAGAGCTTAAATTGTGAAAATCACTTTGAAGACTTGAGAATTTTATTAGAGAGAATCAAAAAATATGACCTCCAGATGAATCCTCTAAAATGAGCATTTGCGGTATCCTACAAAAAATTTCTTAAGTATATTGTACGTCATAGAGGAATTGAAATTGATTCTGCTAAAATCAAGACAATCGTGGAGATGCCTCCACCGAAGAGTTCGCGTCAGCTCCATTCTTTACAAGGACAACTTGCATTTATCCGTCGATTTATATCAAACATATTAAGATGTTATCAACTATTTGTAAAGTTGATGAAGAAGGATGCATCATTCAAATGGGATACGGAGTTCCAAGAAGCCTTTAATAGCTTAAAAGCTACCTATTAAATCCACCAATCCTTGCAATGTCTACTCCTGGGAAGCCCCTCATTCTATATACAACTACATTAGAAGAGTCCCTTGGAGCATTATTGGCACAACACAATGAAGAAAGCAAAGAGAATGCTCCTTATTATATCAGTCAAAGATTAATAGGAGCAGAATTGAGGTACTCTCTAATAGAGAAGCACTATTTAGCATTGATCTTTTAGTCCAAAAGCTCTGTCATTATATGTTATCTCATAAGATTATCCTCATCTCAAGGATCGATCCGCTGAAGTACTTGATGACAAGACCAGCATTGACAGGTCACTTGGCAAGATGAGTAGTATTACTTTTACAATTTGATATCACATACGTTCCGCAGAAAATAGATAAGGGACAAGTTTTAGAAAATTTTCTTGCTGCACATCCCACCCTTGTGGACTCTTCTCTTAATGACACTTTTCTTGATGAGCAAATTATGCTCATTCATGAAAGAGAAAATTCACAAATTTGGAAAATATACTTTGATGGGGTCTCATCGATCAAACAAGTCCAATCTATAAATTTCCCAAGGGCAAGAGTAGGAATTGACATCGTCTTAATAACACCAGAAGGAGGGATAATGAATGATCATATGGGTTGACTAAGCCAAGAATTAATAATAAAGCTGAGTGTAAAGCATTGGTAGCAGGTCTTGAAGAAGCTATTTTCATAGGCATTCAAAACTTGCATGTTTTCAGTGATTCCTAGCTTATTATAAATCAAGTACTTGGCATCTATAAAATCAACAAGCTTGAGTTAGCTTTTTTATCATAAGCGAGTTCTTGAGCTTATGAAGCAAATACCAAATGTCACACAAACTCAAGTCTCTTGATTCGAGAATAGCAAATTTGATAGCTTAGCAAAATTAGCTAAGAAAATGACAAGCATGAATGGTGATTATGTCATGATCGGCATACTTACTCTACGAGTTCTAGAGCCAGCAAAGTATCAATCTCTGCAGGCAGAGGGGTTATCAAATTTGACACAACAAGATGCGACTTAGGTTGCTCCTCATACTCCTCAAAATCAATAAGAAGTTGTATCTAGAAGAGCTAAGAATGATATTGCTCTAGAAAAGTAGTGTGAAGCTTTTATTGGAAGAGCCACATGATTAGGGGCACCCCTTCATCGAATACTTTAAAGAAGGCAAATTACCAAATAATAAACCTCTTGCAGCTCAAATCAAGAGGAGAATGTTGCACTATGCTTTCATCAATAATACTTTATATTGTAGATCCTTTGAACAAATGTGGCTGCTATGCATAAATACAGATGAAGCTAGCAAAGTGATAGTTGAAGTTCATGAAGGACTTTGTGGTACATCAGTCAAGTCCCAAGATGATAGTGAAGATTGAAAGGATGAGATATTATTGGTTGTCTATGGTAAGAGACTGTATTAATCATACTAAGAGGTGTCATGAATGTCAAGTACATGAGAATATAATCCACCAACCTCCAAATCCACTACACCCAATAATAGAATCTTGGCCTTTTGAATGTTGGGGGTACATATATAATTGAGCCAATTGATCCATCATTATCAGCTGGACACTGTTTCATCCTAGAAGCGACTGACTACTTCTCTAAGTGGGCTGAAGTTATCCCATTTAATGAAGTTACTGCTGATCGAGTGATCAACTTCTTTTCACATAATGTGGTCTATAGATTTGGAGTGTCACGCCGAATAATTTTTGATAATGACACAGCTTTCAAAAATATAAAGATTTATAGATTCATCGATCAACATAAAATTGATTAGTGATACTCTTTAATATACAACCCAAGAGCAAATAGTTTGGCGGAGGCCTTCAATAAGATATTAGTCAAACTGCTCAAGAAGATCCTCACTAAAAATAAGAGAGAATGACATACTAAACTAATAAAGGCATTATGGGCATATCGAACCACCTACAAGATGCTGACTAAAGCCACTCCCTATTCATTGGTATTTGGAACTGAAGCAGTTCTTTCGCTTGAAGTTGAGTTGCCTTCATTTTGAGTAGTCATCCAATACAATATAATTGAAGATCAAAATGCTTGTCTGAGGATGGAGGAACTCGATGCGCTTGATGAAGTTAGATTGTAAGCTCCTCAAAATCTGGAAGTTTACCGAGCATAGATGTTCAGAGCTTTTGACCATTAGGTGTGGCATCAAACATTCCAGAAAGGAGGATTGGTCCTGGTGCTGAGAAGACCAATTATTCCAATCAAAAATTTGGTGGTAAATTTGAGCTTAATTGGGATGACCATTTTGTCATTGAAAAAGTGTATCAAGGAGGGGCATACCAACTCATTAACCTAAAGGATGAAAGACCAATGCCATCAAGTAATGGTCGATACTTGAAAAAGTATTATACATGATAAATACATTCTCGATGTATAATAAAAATCCTCCCACAATATAGGGGCATTTTTTTAATATATCTATTTAGGTCGACATCGTGTTTCATGTCGAGATCCCTAAATAGATGAAAAAAATCTTTTTTGTGAAAATTCCCTTATTACACATGGGGGTATTTGTAGATTTATATACATAAATGAAATCAATGTTACATGTTAAAACCCTCTTAAGAGCATATCAATTCAATTATTTATGTATTTACGTAATTTCATCTTGAAAATTCTACTAAATGTGCTTTAGAATTCCCCCAATAAGATAAAGGCATTTTTTTAATTTATGTTAAGTTTATTTGAGTTCACGTCGTGCTATAAGACGAGATCCTTGAATATATTCTGATTCAAAATGACATCGATCCTTACATCAAAATCTCTGAATATATCCATAATTATTATTATTAAGTTGCAGGTTCTTACATGAACAAAAATAATCTATTTCTATGTATGAAAAGATAGCCATAAATATCAAGAAAAATTTTCTCCCAGATTCTTTAAATGTCAGAGATCAAGTCAAAAGAGCTCCCAATTTTGAAAGCTTCAATCAACTGAGTTGAAAGAAACATCAGCCTCCACATCCTGAAGTCTAGGACACAGATGGGTTCTAAAGGTCGAACTCAACAAGCCCACAAGTGGCCGAGTTGCTGACACTCTCCTCACTTAACAAGCTACAAGAAAAGATCACAGTAAAAAAGTCATTGTTCGTCAATCTGATGACAAAATCATCAACCACTATAGCTTAAGTCAAAGACTAGAGTAGGTTCTAAAGGTCAAACTCAACAAGTCTAAATGTGGCGAGTTGCTGATACTCTCCTCACCTAACAAGCCATAAGAAAAGGCCACAGTGAAAGAGCCCCTACTCGTCGGTCCATTGATGATAGTTATTCAATTCAAACTGGATCTAACTTAGTGATTATAAGCAACCAGAATCTAAGAGATCTTTCTACTTGATCGATAGACTAAGATAATCAGAGGAAACTCTCAATTCAGAGCTGCCTCAAGTCAATCTTTATATTGCCTGTAGGGTGATATTTTAATTTATTCTTAAATGATCTAATCAAGTTCAAAGCATAGATCAAAGTCAATCTCCTCATCAAGTTCGTCGAAGCAGAAAGCACAGGATTGAGGGAATAATTTCATAGTTCATACAAAATCAATGGCCGAACAAAATTTATTTTATAGTTATTCAATCTATTAAAGCACACATTGCTAGGCTGATAACTCGGCATTCTATACCTAATATCAGCCAGAAGGTTAAGTCATCTGTATGTACCCTTTAATGAGTCTGTCAAGGCAACAAGCGCAAGACTTAGGGTGTACATACACTTCTTGACAATTTAATGTGGACAAATAAGGTCAATCCTTCATCAAGTCTATCAAGCTTAAAGCTAAGAAAGAAGGAATTCCAAATTTCAAAATAAGTAGACTCATTCCTCCATCAAACCTGACCAAGCATAAAGCTAGGGTTGGAGGAAACTCAAATCTGCAATGACATAAAAGAAAGAGATCTTCAGCAAAGCTATTGAAGTATAGAGTAGATGGTGTAAGAACTCTTACCTATCCTACAAGTTGATTCTGACAAATCGGTCAAGCCCATCATTTAGCATGTCCTAAGTAAGGCATCATACTAATGACAAAACCTATCAAATCTCCATAAGCTATTGCAATCGAAGCTGAAATGACCCAAGTTTTGGTTAGCCCAAAGGGTCAACCAGTTTTCAACAAATATGGTTTGCTCCATGCGTGAATCATATTTTTTTGGGGAGGGGGTGTGCATTTTTTGACCTCCATATATGTGTCATAAGTCGAGTCAAGCCTACAAATTGAATTCGATAGACTTCGGAAGTGATAGTGCGCAAATCGGGGCTCAAAATGCATTAGACATCATCAAAAATATTTGAAATGACCTCCAATCGATGAACGGACTTCACCATAGTGTTTAGAATATAAAAATTGGTTAAAATATAAATACTGCATAATTTAAAGAGCAACCGATCAAGCGATTGAGCTACCAATATATCGATGCACATATCAGAGTCGAAGCTGCGACGATATCTCAAATAACCTCCATTCATGAAATTGATCATGTCGTTAGCTTCAAAACATCAAAAATTACTAAATGAGACTATCCACGCTCAATTTAGACTAGTCTATGCAAATGTCGAATGATCAAAAGTGACCGTGCAAATCGAGGTTGAAATGCACTAGACGTTGCCAAAATCAACTCAAATGATCTCCGATCGATGAACGGACTTTGCCATCATGTTCAGAACATTGAAATTGGTCATAATATAAATATTTCACAACTTGATGATCAACCGATCAAGCGATCGAATATATGCACATATATCAAGGTCAAGAGGTGCCGACACAAACTGAATGACATCCGTTCACAAAATTGATTGCACCATTAGCCTCAAAATATCGAAATATATCAATTAAGACTATTCACACTTAATTCGGACAAGTTTGAGCAAAAATTGAGCCGTCGAAAGTGATAATGCACATTTTGAGCTAAAATTGATGCAATTTAACATCAATTTCAATCAAATGGCCTCCGATCGTGAAATGGACTGCACCATTATTTTCGGAACATTAGAATAAGCTAAGATTGATATATATATTAAATATGCAATTTTATCAGTGTGAAATTTATATTGAGGTTGATTAGACATTTAAGAGGTTAATAAAATCCCTAATTAACCCTAACCTAAATCCCTAAATCACCCTATTCCTATTCGACCGACCTGATCGGCCCTAACCCATCGCTCGGCCCGATCCCTCTACACGCGATTGAACGACATGAGCTCATCTCCTCTTCACGCAATCGAATGGCACGAGACTCCCTCCTCCTTCACGCAGATGATCCAAATGGCTCGGCTCCTTCCTTCGCTCGACCACGCATGAACTGTGCTCCACAATCGCTCCCTCTTCTTCTCCTTCAATTGTTCCCTCCAAGGAAACCAAAACTAGCCAAAAGTATATTTCTCCAAACTGTGATGTAATTCCACATTCTCATCCAAATCTGAAAATAATAGTTGTTCTTCCTTTCCTTCCTTTCCATTATTCTTCCTCACTCACAACCTCACCACTTTAAATCCATTCTTTCCTTTACCTCACCTCAATCCAAATTCCTTTATTTCAAAATCGAAAATCCCCTTCTTAATTTCTTTCATTTTTCCCAAAAACTGAAATTCCCTTTCTTTTTGCCAGAGGAACACCACATATTCTCCTCTTATCCTTTTCTAAATCAAAATTCCTCACTTTTTTGAACCGAGAGGAACACCATCATTAGGCAGGTTCTTCTCTCAATTTCCAGCATTTTTGTACCCTTCCGACCGACAATTCTATTTACCACAGTCAAAGAAGGACACCGTCATCAGGCAGGTTCTTCTCTGGCTTCCAGCATTTTCGTACCCTTCTAACCTTTCCTCTTTCTACAACCGTAGAGGAACACCATCATCAAACGGGTTCTTTTCTTGGTTTCCGGCATCTCCCTCTCCGTCCCCTTGCCGATCATTGCAAATGTGTAGAAAAATGAGTCTGAACATGTGGGATCAATATGTGAATGTTTATATGTATTTACTTGTGTTTCTTTGCATGTTTGAAGGCATCATCGTGCTCATTAGGGCACGATCAAATGAAAAATCAGTTATGGTATTGCAAAACACTGCTCGCTACGCTCCTTAGGGTGTACCGAGTAAGCCAACATCTGTTAAATATCGCTCCCCCTAGCCGAAATGCTGCCAAAATTTTGTCAAATTTTTAGACTTAGAAAAAAGAAGGAAAAAGAATCAAAATTCATTAAAAAGGAGAAAACATGTAAACAATGAAACAATATGAAAGTGCAAAGTCCCAAAATTAAAATCAATTTGCAGAAATCAAACTTTGAATGATATTTATAAAGAACTTAATAATGCATCATTAACTTGAAAATGATTTGTTCAATGGATTTTTAAATCATTACATTTTATGTGAGAGAAATATAGAGTGATTTAAATTGAACACAATTAAGCATGGAGAATGACGATGAAGCTTGATAATTCATTTACATTCTATAGCAAACTATAAGGGTTAATGGTTAACTAGTTAAGAAGAACTAATTGAATCTTGTGGCTTATGTTCTATCTTGTATGAAAATGATTGAAAAAGAATAAGCCAAATGCAAATATAACTTTGAATTCATGTTATACTTATGAGGAGGTTACATGAAGCTAGAAGGTTAATTTTCAAATGAGATAGAGCTCAATTCAAACCCTAAAGTGAGATTCATAAAAAATAAGTCTTCTTATGTAATTTAAAATGAATTTACAACAACAATAACAACAACAACAACAACAACAACAAGCCTTAATCCCACTAGGTGGGGTCAGCTACATGAATCCTTTGTCTCCATTGTGTCCTATTATGTGTCAAATTCTTATTTAATTCAAGTATACTAAGATCATTTTTTATACATCTTAACCAAGTCTTAAATCAAATAAATTTCAAACGAATTTCAAGTTATGGAATGTCTAAATTTCTAAAGAAGGCTTCCATTGAGTATAAAATTTGCACATATGAAATTTGTTGAGTGTTATATTCAAGTTGAGGTGAAAATCAAATAAATTTCAAAAGAGATTTTCACTAAAGACGAGCAACCTATTGGAATGACTCTAAGCCAAATGATATTTGAGAATTAGAAAATCCAATAAGTAAGCTAATTATGAGAAATATTTTAAATTATAATCTAAATCAAAATGCCACCTGATTCACAACACATCGTACAAGCGAACAAAAGGCCTTAATTAAAGTATTCTTAAAGTATTCTTAAATTCTAAGTTGTTTCTAGTTTAGTCTTGGGATCAGTTAACAAACGTAAAAAAATCTATTATAAGAATTTCAACTTAGTAAAATATCTAAGAAGCAATTCTATTATGTGACAGTAGATCTGATTCTCTGTTAAGAGCTAAACATAGTTGACAGGATCTAAAGTTCTCAAATATATTTGATTCAATCAATTAACTAGCCCGATGATTAATGTGTTGAATGGTGATTTCACCCGGAGGAGATACTTCCATCAAAATGTTATTCTAATTTCAAATCAAATTAACTTAAATTAAGTATCAATCTAAAAACTACTTAAATGAAATTCAATCACTAAAAGCTTAAAGCAAAACTCTATTCAAGCCACATTCTACAACATTTTATTGGAGGTGATAAATTAAAAAACTCTATCTCACAATGAAGTCAATGTCAAATCAAGTATTATACTATGTTCACTTTCAATCAATGTCTTGCCAGTAAGGATGTGGCCCATGTCCTCATGCGTTGGCCGAAGCTCTACTGATATGCGTAGGGCCAAAGTCCTCGACGGTGATTTGGCCAGTAAGGCTCCATTATATTACGATCACGATCGTAGCCCGTATGCTCCCTAATGCTCTACCCTTTGAGTTATGAATCATAGGGTATACTTGATAGGGTAAAAAGTACTTTGTCAGCTAAGGTAGACTTAAGCATGTCTCCTTAGGCAAACACTACCCCAGGTCTACAAGAATTTCTGAATGACTATGTTTGATAAGGATCCTTGGTCAGTTTACTACCTCCTCTGACTAAGTAAACTAGGGACAACGATGACCCGGGATGATAGAACTATGAGATCTAGACCGGGCACGTCATCTTTCCCCCAACCATCTAGTTTAAGCTAAAATGATGAATTTCATAAATATAATTTCAAAACTCCACATGTTGTTACTATATGTTATGCATTAAGAGACATAATGATTAGCCTCAATAGAAAGTTCTCTCTGACTTATTGAGAGGGGTAATTAATTATAGAGCTTGCGCCTATAAGAAACCTGGAACTAGATCTAAACTCCTCACCAAATGAGGATGAAATCTCTGGGTAGTGTCTCATCTACTATTCCATCTACCTTCTGAAAATTACACTGACACATTTTAAACCATACTCTCTTCATCATTGTTGAGAGATCGTTGGCAAATTTTCAGAGCACACAACTACATAATTAGGATTGTTATCCTCTTTCATGTTTTGTCATATGATTTCTTGTTATAATCTTACCCTTAGATGCATTGCATAAACTAGAGTCTCTTCTTATAAACATGCAATGATGTTGGTTATGATAAGGCTTAGTAACTTTAAGTGAATATTTTACGACATGGTTTCATACCCTCTTATATATTTTGTTTATTTACATTATACCTACCTTCAAGCTCTCCATATACATGCATTCAACATAGAGATGAATTTCAATCTATCCTGATTTATTATATTATCTAAACTTATTTAGCACATTAGTAACAATATATAATTGCATGAACCCGTTGAAATATAACTTCAGACATTACATATACAAACATTGACTTCACTAGTAAATTTTTTACCCACCCATTAAATGTCATCTTTAAAGTATAGAGTTCTTATCATCATGTACATTTTCCACTTAAAATGAAATGAATCATATTCATAAATCGTAATTACATCTTCATAAGAAGCCTTGTTATAGTTAGAGATTAGCATGTAGTTTGTTCATCAAAATAGAAATTTCAATCAATTGTGAGCCAAAAAAAAACTCTTAAACACACTGATAAACCTGAAATAATAGTCAGGACTTAGGCAACGTTCCTTCTAAAAACTTGCCAAAAAAAAATGAAACATAACCCAAGAAGAAAAATTGAATAAAAAAAGGACATTACTCTGTATGCATATTTTGCAAAACTTTATATGGGGTTATAATACTAAAGAAGATTTTAAAACACAATGAATTGACTTGTCAAAAACCTTGATGTAAATATTTTCAAAGAAGGATGAGGAGTAAATAACTTATAAATGCATTGCTTGGCCTCGGAATGGAACTTCATACCTTTATTTTCCCCTAGAATAGTGCTGGAAATATCAATGTGCTCAACTTTTATGATGACTTATGAAGTGAATAGTGGAACTTCAACTATCGTCTTTGTTGTCATGTCAACTAAGTCCTTAAGTGACTATTATAATTAAATAACATGTTAGGATTCTAGATAGTTTAAAGTACTTTGACAACCTAGTTGAAGTGCAAAATTAACCACATGCACCTAAATATATGATTTTTATTAATACGTGGAAATGTGAAACATATCTTTAACCTCATAGATTCTCAAAAGAATCAAGACCATTGATACTAATTATCACCTTTAAAACTTGTTGGGGTCTAAAATAATTTTGATCCGCCTACTAAAACTACTTTGGGACCAAAATTCCTTAATTAATTCAGCTATTCGGTAGTGGCCTTTGGCTAAATTACAAGAAAATTAAAGGCATTTTTTTTATGATGTTAAAATAAATTTCTAATAATCAAAATCAGTGGCCTTGCAATTGCTTAACTACCAACTAGTCATTTTATACAAAACATGAATGCTATCAAAATTAAATAATATTGTTTTACAACTTCAAAAAGCTTAATTTTATTTGAAAAAATGATGATGAAGATAAAGAAGATTGCATCCCATTTCAAAGGTGTTTTAATATTAGGTTTGCATGCAGTGATCAAGCACCGAAGCCCAACTTAAACTTGTGCTCACGCACTAGACATCCAATTTTCCATATGTCACGATATCTTGTGCTTTAGGGCCCTGTATATTCATATTTATGTTCTATATGTCTGACTCTTTATTTGCCTAGTAATAGGCTATTATGATTTGTTAATTTTTAGTTCGTATAATCAACTTTATTTTTTTACTTGATATTCAGGTTAACAATGCTCACGTGGATGAGTGGCTTTACTCTTAGAGATAAAATGCAAAATGAATATATATGTGATAAAATTGGAGTAGCTCTAATGACAGATAAGAATAGAGAGAGTAGCTTTAGATGATTTGGCCACATAAAGTATCGATCGTCCGATGACCCAATTAGGAGAGTAGATATGTATTAGATGCATTTTATGTAAAGAAAAGTGGAAGTAGACCTAAAAAGACTTGATTAGGATGTATAAAAAATAACCTTAGTTTATTAAAATTAAATGAGAATTTGACACATAATAAGACACAATAGAGAAAAATGATTCATGTAGCTGACCCCATATGGTGGGATAAAGACTTATTGTTATTGTATTCTAAGTTAACAATTCCTCTTGAGTTGTTTCTGCAAGATCTATGTGATCGGACTTATGATGCAATTGTCCATAGCAAGGGCAAAAGCATTGAATTCTATGCAATCATAACTAAGTTTCTTAATGTTTTGTTACTGCTGCATGAATGAAAAGGACTCTTTAACAATGATTAATTTAGGCATTTTCAGTTCTATTTTTCGGGTCGTTGGTAGTACTGTTGCTTCTATTAATATGAACAGATGGTTTTTTTTTTAAGTGTAGAAACATGGCAGTAAACTTCAAAAAAATTTTAAAAAAGTTAATTGCAGGAATTAATCTTTTGGCATCACTTTATTTTAAATCATGTAAGACCAGATTTCAATATTTACATTTGCCTTTTTAAACTTAAAAACATTTTAACTTTCAATCTTACAAGCCTCTTGAAGTTTGTAAATCAATTAAATCTCAGAATTTGATGGGCATATCATCTCATAGTCACTTTAGCAAAAGAATGTCCAACCTATTTGTATTCCGTAGCTAATCAACTAAACAGTCCACTTTATAGGTGTGAAGCATCTTTTTTATTGCAAGAGAAACCAGGCTTGCAATGAGTCTACACCGAGTGAAAGAAGCTGGAGAATATACTCACTCGATTATTACTTTTAATTTGCACCAGATAAATTTTCAGATGTTTCTATATAATTAAATTAGGATTCTTTTTGCTAATTTAGTTTTAAGATAAGATTATCTAGTGCAGGTTTCATCAGGTTGACAGTTAAAGCATTAAAAGAATATTTTTCTTGTATTTACTGCTTTTTTATCTCTTGTTTGTTTTTTTAGAAATACTGCAATATCAGTAGTCACTACTTACTATTAAGAAGTGCTAGAATAGAGAAAATTCAGCTTAGAAAAACATGTTTGTCTTAATTTTGCCTACCACGAAGTATACTTCCAAAAGCTGGCAATTTGCGTTAGCTGTTTCTTTGGATGGCATGCCTTTCTTGAACTTATATTTTCTTTGGATTATTTGGACCGTATTACAAAATTACATTTGATCATCATTGCTTGAGACCTTTTAGTACAGTAAAACCTGTCTAAAGTGATATTGTTGGGACCAGAGGTAGGATATCACTTTAGATAGGTTATCACTTAAGCTAATACATACAAGATCATCTTACGATGTTTACACTTTTATAAGGATATCACTTTATTTAAAGATCACTTGTTTTTTTGTATATGCCTCTAATCCATCATCCTATGTAATGCTTCCTTGCATTATTAGCTATTGCCACTTGAATCAAATATATTACTTTATGCACTACAGTGCATGGTAAGTTCTCAATATCTTCTTTACAGTACCTAAGAATTACTTTTTACCTACCAGGTTTGTTATCTCAAATTCAATAGCCAATTGCTTTGAAGCTCATCTATCTCATCTATATTATCAATTATAATGATCATGATATATATATGTACATGTTCAAGTAGTCATCTTCTCTTTTGGTTCTTTAAGAGTGTGTAACTTGTCTTACTTTATTGATACCCATATGTGTTATCCTAAGAAACTTGTGCACCTTGAAAACCATTCAGAACCCACAATATATGTGGCAGTAATCAAGGCTTCTACGCCGCCACCACACAACTTGACATTTTGGCTGTCCTCTTGAGATCTCTCTTTGGAAGGATATCGAAGCAGTCCTCTGCCATCCTGTCATTATGGTTGATCCTGCCTTTGGGTCGTCAATAGAACTCCCTCGCATAGCCTGAGGAGACCAAGGATGTCATCAATTAAAAAAATGATATTAGAGATTTAAGTTGTTAGCCCTTTTAGTCTATCGAAAGTGTCAGATGATTGGCAAGGCATAGGTGCACCAGTTTTAATGGTATGGATTTGATTCACAAGCATCAATGATCTGAGTATCAGGGTACCTCCTCTATGCCATTGCTTTTCAATGACACATAGCTCTTAGCCTTCACGATCGACATCTCGTTAGCATCCTTGCCTCATAACCTAATATTAATGGCCCTAACAATTCATATGTCAAATAATTTCTTATTATTTTTATTTTTATTTTAATTTATTAATCATTATTATTATTATTATTATTATTGTTATTACATAAAATAGAATTATTTAATCTATTCCAAACTAAATGAGCGGTCATGAACCTACTTGAACTTGTAGAGTAAAACTCGAGCTCGAGCTTAAATTAGATTAATTAATCAAACTCAAGCTCAAATCGAGAGTACTTGAGCTTGACTTGACTCATTGACACCTCTAATTACCTTACTCTAAATTTTGTGAAATTCGATATCTAATCCATCAAAGATGTATTCTCGACCCATTCTATAAAATTTATGCTATAGTATTATACTTTTGTATATCAACATTCTATAGCATTACTATTGAAGAGGCTCAGATGCTTTGCATGAGAATATTAATGGGCCTGTCACGCTCTATATTTTGATAAGTAGGGCATGAAAGTTTTATTTGATAGACATTAGCATTTCTTACCATGTACTATAAACTAACATTCATTCATTATTTTTATTATCATTCCTCTCATTGAAGTATCAAATACACTAGCGACTATTTTTGTTTCGAGGTGATTATTAATTTAAAATTGATTTTTAATTAATTAATTAATTGACACTTAAAAGTAATTATTTGAAAGTGATTAAAATTGAGTTTTAAAAGTAATTGTTTGGAAGTGATTGAAATGAGTTATTAGTGTTGGTGAAGTAGACTTCTCATCATTTTAATTCTTGTGTATGTTGATGATGCCTTAACATTCCAAATTTACTAACCCTTGCTTAGTTTTATATCATCGTACTATCCCAAATAAAAAATAATTCATCAGTTTTTTTTCATATCACTATATTATTATTTATTTAAATTAGTAATGAAGATGATTTTAAACTCAAAATTAAAATTTATATATCCTTAACTTTAGATGAGTATAAAATAAAATAATTTAGACATTCAGGAGCATTTCAATGACTTGTATTGGTAGAATGTTGGACTCTATTTGAACAGTACAACTTGACATTTTGGCTGCCCTCTTGGGGTCACTTTAAAAATATATATAATTTTAAGTGTTAGTTATATAAATATCTAAACAATATATAATATATTTATATATTATTAAAAAAGCTATTAGATTGTGACACCAGAACTATTCGGATAGAGAAATTTCTACTCATAGTAAAGTAACTTCATAATAATTTTATTCCAGAGAGTGATTCATCACAAATAAGAAATTTATATACATACTACATTATTCATATGAATCTACATATCTAGCACATAAATATGAAATTTTAAAAATATAATAATACAATCTTTAATATCATAACAAAATATATCATTATTATTCTTTTTAAAAAAGTGAAATGCACTTTTTCAAATATAAAAATGGATTAGATAAGTAAATATCATTATGTCGATCGCCTCATAAAATAAAAAAACTCATTGTAAAGGCTATTTTTTTAGCATTAATCTTATCATTGTGACGATTACGAAACAGCTCGTCCAAATTTTTATCGACTTGATAGGCCAATTATAAATATATTTTGAGACAGAACTTTGTTGCAAAATAAAGATCGCAAATTGCTCTTGATTGGGCATTTAAGCTTCAATTTGTGATCAATACTGATCACAAATTTGATCCCAAATAGGTGTTGGACAATTGAAAAATGATCTAACTATTGATTTTCTACACTTACAAATTACATATAAAAACAATTGACACAAACAATACAACATTGCATTCTTCAAAAAATCAAAATAATTTCATTGAAACGTAAACCAAATACCATGGAATAGGTGAGAACGAATTTACTAATAAACAATTCTAATAACCATCGTAGCCTTCTAATCAAATTTGTGTATGTGTGTGTGCATATATATATATATATATATATATAATGACTTCTAATCACTAAATAATAGTCTATTTGTCATCATTATTAATAATTGTCATCACTACCATCACAATAAGTTTCTCTTAGACCACCATACTATTGTAGACCACCTTGCTATTGTATATTTCTTAGCTTGAGTCTACACAATCTTTTTAACCAATGGTTTAATAATTTGCCTCAAAATAATTTTTATCAAGGCATTATAGATTATTGAAAAAGAAAGGTCATGGGGGTGGTCCCACCAAGTTGCACATATGCATTGATAATTGCATTTGAGTATCACTTAATCCCCAAAATGAAATTGAAAATAATCATTTAATCCATTAATTATTTTCTAAGGAGAAAGAACTCTGTACGTAACATGGAACTAATCGACCTACATTAATGCAAATACATGTAAATCAATCTATTATAAAGTTAATCGGTGGCCTCTTGAAGCATGTCCAACCAACCACCAACATCATCAAAAGCTATGTGCATTATTCTCTCTCACCTCTCTCTCTCTCTCTCTCTCTCTCTCTCTCTCTAAACTGCTCGTTCGCTTCGCTTAAAGCTGGAAAACGCGTGCAGAGGCTAACACCATGTTCTCTTCCATCTCTTTCCTCTTCACGACCCTACCATTCTTCGAAATATCAATCGTGAACACAAACCATTCCGTACATATTCAGCTCTTCCGTATAATCTCCGTACGCCGACATGAATTAAAGGATTGATGGATGAGCTGTCCATCCTTCGACTAACGCATCTTTCTTTGCACTTTTTACTTTTCTGAATTCTGTCGACTGTCAATGACCCCATTTTTCATATTTGCGTCAACGGACTCTAGATTTCCCGTAGGGGCTTTGTGCGTAATTAAGAAATTTTTTGAATGGTAAAATGCAAATTCACATGATGAAGCTTCGGAGAACCCGTCAACAGGCAAATGGTCAGATATAAGCTGTGATTGAATGCTTCCGCCAGTAGAGTTATGCATTCCTATGGTCGGCTCATGTTTATTTTAATAATTTAGGATTATGGTTTTAAAAAATATATAAATAAATTTTTATTTGGTAAGTTTTAGGTATATAAGTTAAAGATTATTTGCAATCTTCCAGATTAGGGTTTGTTCGCATGTGCACGTTCTTTTGCAGAAGAGGAGATGCAAATTAATTAATTTACATCGCTTTAATTTATAATAATATGATTTCGGGGTTCAAACGTTGATGTTATTGTGACTGGTGTGAATACAAGAACTTTCAAGATTTAGATCCGGTTGATCGACAATGTAATATAGAATTGTATCTGCAAAAATGCTATACTTTGGTGTAATTTTAGAAAATTTTGATATATATTTTTTAAAAAATAATTTTTTTTGAATGATTAACATTTCATTAATTTGGAAGGATGGACATTGCAGAGCGGGCTCGATAAATTGCTCTTCAAAAGAGTTAACTATGCTTTTGATGAACCACTTGGTTTTTGCCTATTTTTAATTATACAGTTATATATAATTAATTTAAATTATTTTAAAATTTTTAAATTTATAAATCCTAACATCTATCCCATTACTCCTCAAATTCAAGAGTTCTTGAATTAATAGTCTATGTTAAATCATAAGTATTTTGATTTATAAGCGGCTTTATTAATATTAAATAATATCTAATATAATTTGTAATATTTTTACACATGCTATTTTACTTTAACTTATTTTTAGTTGTCATTGACTTTCTCTCATTTTAAATTTAATATAAAATAATTGTATTAATATTATTATTATTAAGTTGTTGTGTATTATTTAAATAAATTTGATATCTATTTTATCATACAGTTCAAACACTAGTTTAACTAAACTGTATTATTGAATTTTGATTTTTTTTCCTGATGTTATTTTCAAAATTTTGATTAATGTTATATTGGTTAAGGAGCACCAAATCTTCTCTCTCTCTCTCTCTCTCTCTCTCTCTCTCTCTCTCTCTCTCTCTCTTTATATATATATATATATATATATATATATATATATATATATATATATATATATATATCAAAATAGAACAATAAAAAAACAAAAAATATATGTTAATATAAAAAACCAAATTAATAAACTATCAAAGAGTCGCACTTATTGACACTGGACACCGTAGTAATACAAAGAAATACTCTTTAAAGTTGTAATTAATATATATATATATATATATATATATATATATATATATATATATATATATATATATATATATATATATATATATATATATATATATATATATTTATATTTATATATAGCTATAAGGGTCCACACGTAAAGTTTTGCCCTTCTATAATGCCACGATTCAAAATAAATAAATTTGTAGAACAACCCAGTCAATATTAGTAAAATATAGATAAACTCACTTTTAACTGCACAATATAAAATTATAATATTATCAAATTAAGGTTCCATTAGATTAATTGAATAATCAATGCATAGGCTGATAGGCTGTCATATGAGATAATTCAAACCTGTTTACTTTTGACCAACGCTAAAGTTCCATCCTTCTAGACCCCAACACAAAATATTTAGGATGGCATAAAATAAAAGTGGTTTATATATAAATTTTAAAATTATTATATATTTATATATCTGATATCTTAATTTTAATATTTATATACATATACATATATACATATATAATAAAAATATTCAAAATATATTTTTAAATTTAACATAAAAACAAAGACCAAAAATATTAAATAAAATGATCCTAAATAGACACCGAATAATTGACTAGGTCGACAAACCTGTTGGATGTATGGTTCCTCTAACCTGTATCCTTCACAGAAATACTTCACTTCATGCACAATCTGTACATTCCGTATCCTTCTTAGATATAATTCACTTCATGCTTAATCAATACATTCAGGTGCGTTTGTTCTACAATATGGCTATGGAACAGCTGCTGATACTCTCTCTTCTCCTCTGGATTGTCCTGCGACTTGGTTTTTTTTTATTTTATTTTGTGTAATCTTTTTGTGTCGATCGATCAAGGATATACTGTCTACATAGCCCTTAATTTCACTAGTTGAGCTAGATATTGAACTCACTTGGGCATTGTACTGGGGCAGCACACCCATTGCTCGGACGTTCTGGGGAGGAGCTTCAGAATTTTTTTTCTAGTGTATAATGCTTAGGAGTTGTGAAATGAAGAATTTGAATCAAAGATAAGAAGATAACATCTCGACGTTAAGGGGTCAGCGCTTTGGGGCAAGGATTCATAGGATTTCATTATAAAGCAAAAAAAACCAGTGCCTTGAGCGCCATACCATGAAGCATTGTAGAAAAGATTGATTGACAGAGTGGCCAGTGCCTAGGTGCCACCTTCGCAATGTCACAACACTACGAAGTGGCAAATACCATTTTAAAGAAAATTTTTGGAACTTTAACAAAAGTTTTTTTTTTCTTGTCTTTGAAGAGCAAATGAGGTGAGTATTTTAGACTAAGTGAAGTGTGAAAATTATTAGAGAAATTTGAGTGAAAAATCAGATGAATAATTTTTCTTAAATTTTTTATAGTGAATTTTTTAATGTGATATGACTCCCTAATTTCTCTCATTTTTTTTTTATTTTTTCACATAAAATTTAATATTTTTTATTGTGGTTTATTTTATTATAAACTTCTCTCAATATATATGAAAATTCTAGGTGTGGCTCTTAGCGTTCCCAAAATAAAAAAATAAAAGAAAAAACAAAACATCACAATGGAGCTATATCTATGAGAGAGAGAGAGAGAGAGAACCTTCAAAATAATATACACATGACCATAGTGCTATGTAAATTACATTCAATAATGAATAGCAAGTAGAGCATTAAAAACGGTAGACGACAGTACATGTAGGAGGACAGTGTAAAGACCGTAAGCTTAAGAATAATCATTTGTAAAAGCTGTTATAAACTATTGTGAGTAAATATATTTTGAAAAAATTATTGTAGATATTATATTTTATTTTAAAATCCGACAATTTTTTATAACTACCTCACTTCAATAGATTTGATTATAAAATATTATTCGTTATCTTAAAAATATTTAAAAAGTATTACAAAATTATAACTAAACAGCATTGCGATCATTTTTGAAAAAGAAGGTAAGGGAAAATTACTCCAAATATATCCTGCAGAAGTTATTTTTATTTGTGATTGACTTTTTTCTTAGTGAAGCCCGAACATGTCATTAATTATGAACAAAAAAATCGCTCGAAGGTCTTACATAAATTACAGAACATAAGTTAGATTGAATATATAATTGCTTGTAATGATCGAACAAAGTTAATAACGCGAACGAACAACATTTTTTTTAGCTTCACTAAGCACAGGTTGATGACACTTTTCTAAATCTCAGGCAGAAGCTAATTAAAGCATGCACAGCGAATTTCCACCAGATACCATAAACAAGAAATGATTTATATTTCTTAGATTTAATTCAAAATCTATATATTCCAGGTTGATGAGCCATGTGAGGGTCATTTAATCCAGTTTTTCTTAAAGCTGTTAAGCACAAGCGAGAATCCAATTTTTTGTACGTTAAAACCTTTCTTAAACTATTTCTTCTGCGTTGAATAAACACAGAATAGATATAGTTTCACTATATTTTTCTCTTCTTTTAGGTCAACCACCCAACCTACTTTAGGATTACTAGTTTATACATCTAAGTGAGAAAGAAAGTAATATTCAAATGTCCTTTAATTTAATGCATGCATTCATTTATAAAATTTATATCATATTTATTTAGCAATTTTGGTTAGTGAAATCGTATATTTAGATGTTATTGATGAATATAAGGGTGGGATATTTATCTTATATTTCGTAGAAAATGACAAATTAAAATTAAATTTGGGAGAATAATACATTTCTCACGTATTTGTGTAATTCTTATAAGAGAATGCTCAAGAGATTTGACCTTAAATTTTCCATAAAAAAAATTCAGTATCTTAATTGGTGATTTTGGCTGTAAGCACATTAGAATTAACAAACTATTTAGCTGCTCACTTTATAGCTTAAAGAAATCAGAACAACTGGATTATGGCACATGGCTTCTATGTGTTCAACTGTCTTTGTAATTTCTTTTGAACTACCTTTTGAGCATTATAGCATTACAAATCATTGTCATTTAATCATGTCATAGAACAAAAAAGTCAAACCTTTGTCAAAATTACATTAAAGCAAATCCCTTTCCAAATTTGTTATAATATTATCTTCATACACATACAAACACCCTCATATTCATCTAGAACAATTTCATCAAGATATATTTATTATTTAATCTTAATTAGGCTCAACAAGTTGCTAGCCATAAAATACTTATGTATTCATCTGAAACTTTTATGGATCTAGAGCCTACATTCATTGGTTCACCCATGAACTAAGCTTAACTTTCCACAGTTCTAAGCTATTGAACTCACCTAACGAAGCTCTTGAACTCACTTATTGACAAGGTTATTTTCTTATAGATCATAGCTATACCTTATGAATTTTCATTTATTATTTCATTTATCAATTATAAGTAATTGCTAGAAAAACTCATCTAAAGCTACTTAACAATTCAAAACACACCTAGAGTTATATCATAGTGGACAATTGCTAGTCAAATTTGTCCACTATAAATATAGTTACATCAAGTCTCTTTATATATATTTCTTAAATTTTGTCATGTAGCTAATCATGTACCTCTAATCATTATTCACATTTATAAAAAGGTCATATTTAGGATGACATAATCATATACTTAAGCCAATGCTCTGTGTTTAATGAACATTCAAATCTATATAAAATTCCCTCTAAAAATTTTTCTCTTTTTTCTCTGAACGTTAGTCTTAAAATACGTCAATAGTTTGATCTAGATTTTTTTCATAATGTAATATTTTTAAAGGTGCAATATGCATTGTGATGTCAAAGACAAAGAATCATACTAGAAAACATCCTTAAGAAATGGAGGAATCCTTATAGAGTATCAACTATAATGATTGTATCACCTTCAAACAACCCAATTATATGAAGGATTATTTCACCAAGATGAATCAAAGAATCTTTGAATGACTCCAACATGCCACTCCTCTCATCCATTCCCCTTCAAAATACTAATCATCTACTTCACTGATCCATTGTCTCCATCATAGCCTAGTTCAACTAGTTCAGCTCTTAATGATAAGTCATATATACTAATGTACATCACCCTAAAGACTCAATCCTTTCTCTCGATGATAAATAAGATGTTAGGCTTAGCTCATTAAAGCTTTTTCTACATAAATTGGAAGACTCAACCTCACATGAGATTTAACATGCCTATCTTGGATTATGACATGGTGAGTCATCAATCTTAGCAACCGCATCACTCACTTGAATAAGTAATCTACTTTCTAACTATTATTGAAACAACAAAGTGTTGGTTGTCTATAAATTACATTCAAGATGTTGCCATCAAATATTTTACCATCATTGCCATATTTTTAAACTTCAAGATAATGTTCAATATGTAGTTTTTTCATGGGTAAAAGGTATTAAAGAAATTCAAACTAAGTTGAACAAGAAATTAGAGCATGGTGAATTATTATTACAATTATTTTCATATTTTTTTAGTGCTAGGTAATGGATACTCAAGACTTGAAGCTTGTTATCGCCCACATGCAACACTAACCAAGTGCCATCATGAAGGTCTTATCAAATACAAACTCAATTTATAGTACCTAAAAAATTGGTCAAATTACTGATGCTCATTAGTAATTGCATAAATTCTAATCATTACAATTACATATGACCTTGTGGACTCGAAAATTCTCCACCAACCTCTCGACAATTATTGAGTTATTGAAGAGTGTAATTTAAAGTGTTGGTGTAATTTTCAAAGGCAAATGGAATTGTAGATAAGACACTTCCCAGAGATTTCGCCCTCGTTTGGTGAGGACTTTAGATCTCGTTCCAGGTTTCATATAGGCTCAAGCCCCTATAGTTAATTACTCCTCCCAGTAAGTGAGAGAGAACTTTCGATTAAGGCTAGTCATTAGATCGTTGAATGTGTAGCGTATAGTAGCAGCATGTAGAGTTTTAGAATTTAATATATGAAATTCATCATTTTAGCTTAAACCGGATAGTTGGGGGAATGATGATGTGCCCGATCCCATGGTTACGTCATCCGGGCGTGGTCACTCTACTTAGTTAAAGGAGGTAGTCGACCCAACCTGACATAAGAATCTTCATCAGCAACACATGAGTTACGTCGTCCAAGAAATTCTTGTAGACTTGGGGCGGTGTTTGTCTAAGGAGACAGGCTTAAGTCTATCTTAACTGATAGAGGGTTGTTTACCTTATCAAGTATACCCTATGATTCACAACTCAAAGGACAGAGCTATTGGGGAATATACGAGCTACGATCGTGATCATAATATAATGAAGCCGGACTGGACAAACCACCCGATCAGAGGACTCTGGTCGTAACTGCTTCATCTGTGGAGCCCATTGGCCAAGCCACATAGTCAAAGGACACGGGTTACATTCTTATTGGCGTGAGATTGATTGAGAGTGAACATAGCATAACACTTAATTTGACATTGACTACTTTGTAAACTAGAATTTTCTTAATTTGTCACCCCCAATAAATAGTTGCGAGAAGGTGGGTGGATTATGTTTGATTTAAGTTTTTAATGATAGAGTTTTATTTAAGTAGTTTCATATTGTTACTTAATTTGGTTTAAAAAATTAATTAATTTGAATATGTTTAAGAGTTTTAGATCCTGTCAACTCTATTTAGCTGCTAACAAAGGATTAGATCTACTGTCACCTGACATAATTAACTTCTCAAATATTTTACAAATTTGAAACTCTTATTATAGTTTTTAAGTTTTGTTAACCCAGTTCTAGTCCTAAGACTAAACCGGGAAGCAACTCGCACAGCATCCTCAGACACTTGAATTTAAACATTCAGCATAATGTCGGGTCCGATGCGGGTGTATAGTAATTTTAGGTAATTTTATGTTTGAATTATGAGAATGATTTCAGATTTTTATTTAATTTCAACTTTATCCTACGCAGCATTTTCAGACATTAAAATTTACACTTGAAATCTCTATGTCCAAGCACATGCAGTAATTTATAGTTTTAGATCATTTCACTTAATTAGTGGTTTCGTTGATTTTAGAATTCATAATTAGAATGAAATTCCTTAATTTTTGATCGAAGGAAGCCCTATGATTTTTGTAGATTTTGATTTAGTATCATCTTCTGTCTGCTTGTACAAAGAGTTGCAGAGCCGGTGGTGATTTTTTTGTTTTCAAGCTACAGGTTCAAAGGATAATTTAGTTTGATATTTTAAGAAGAAGATTTACTCCTCGAAGTAATTCTCATTTTTTCCATCTTTTTTATTCGAACTCTCCTATATTCGTTTCCCCAGCCCCGCCCCTCTTTTTATTCAAACTCTCTTACATTCATTTCCCCCCTCTTTTTTATTCGAACTCTCCTACATTCATTTTCCCCCTTTTTTTTATTCGAACTCTCCTACATTCATTTTCCCCTTCTTTTTTATTTGAACTCTCCTACATTCATTTTCCCCCCTCTTTTCTTTTGAAAGCAACCCACTCACTACCTCTTCTAATTTCTATAAATAAGGCCAAGAGGGAGTCTCCTATTCTATTCCATTTGTTTGAAGGGTTGGAGTTAGGACATTTGAAAGGGACTGGTTAGAAACTTTAGTTGACTTTCAACTCTGCTTAGATAAATTTCGTAAGTACTTTTTACTCTTATTTTTATTTTGTTTTACTTTTATGTTTGTCAAATGTCATTTTACTTTTCCCCCTTTTTTGTGACGCTTTTAGTTTAAAATTTGTTGTAGGTTTTCTTACTTAGCGTTCCTAAGTCAGTTAATTTCACTCTCCCATTTTTTTAATTCAAGATTTGATCTCTGATTTTGGCGGCGGCCGTCATCTCAGTAGGGGCAGCTCGGGGTATTTGGCTTTTCTGCACAAGTGTAGCTGGCGGTGTCTACGACTATAGCCGATTTTCATTTCGGCCCTCTTGAGCCGCGATGAGGGCCTTCAAACCTAAAGAAGATAAATGCGGTATATTTATCCCCTTTTTTTCTAAGTCTAGAAATTAGATAACATTTTAACAACATTTAGTTTAGGGACATCTAACAGATGTTACTATATTGAGCATATCGATGAATGCGTATTTTCATCGTCGTGCCTCTTGAGCCGTGGCCTTAAAACCTGAAAGAAACCACGAGCATATATATATGTATATATATATATATATATATATATATATATATATATATATATATATATATATATATATATACATTCAAAATCCCACATGTTGACTCATTTTTTTGATCTAATGCTCGGTAAGGGAACAAGGTTGGGTATGCTGAAAACCAAAAGAAGAACCCATCTCTTGACAGTGTTGCTTCTCTGGCTGCGGCGAGGTGAATTGAGGAGGTAATGCAAGGAATGTGACACCATAAATCGAAAGAAGAATTGCTCGATGTTCTTCCCGGTTCTGATAAGCAAAATTGGAAGGATAGAAATCTGTTTGGAAATCAGCAGTGCCTCTTGTGATATTCTTCTCGGTTTCTGAAGCAAAAGTGGAAGGGTGATGCAAGGAGTGTGACACCGAAAATTGAAAGAAGAACCCGCTCCTTGACGATGTTGTTTTCTCTGATTGCGGTGAAATGAAGTAGGAAAGGGAGATTCCAAAAAATTTCAGCAAGTTAAAACTTCAGATTTCGGCGAGGAAAGAAAAGAGAGGAAGAAGGGAAGTGGTGAATTTCTCGATGATGGAAACAGCAGAAATACAAGGGAGTTAATTACTATATGCAAAGCTCGACTAGCAGAGATCGGAGTGGCTTAGAGGGATAGATGCTTGCGGGTGAATGTGCTTGTACAAGAATTTGTTCACATGCATCAACATGTGGGCGAAATACTAACACGTATCGAGCACAACCAGGGCGACGAAGAATTGGAGGATGAACACCACCATGGAAGATTGCTGCGGAGCGGTGGCGTACTCGCTGCTCTTTATCATGTAGAAGAGGAGGGAAAGAGTGATGTGAATGGATACTAGGAGGAGGACGCCTTTGAGAACTGTTGTCTTGGAGACGACGTTCTTGGATTCTTCGTCAGCTTTAGTATGAAGTCTGTAATCATTTAAGTCTCCCAAAATCATATAAATCCTCGTTGAGTCGTATGCATCGATCTTTGGCTTTGTGTTGATGATCTCAAACATTCTGAATGCTGCTGCTTGTCCAGTTGAAAATGCTGTCAAGCATGGATATGCCTGACCTAAAGCTAAAGCACCGATCACGACTGTGTACAGAACAAAAATGACATCTCCACCAGTGTATCCATTATTTGCTACCAGATTAGTGCTATTCCACAATCCAAAAGCATGGCTACGGTAGTTTAGGAACAATACCAGCCCAGCACCAAATCCGCTTATCAGCCTCTCATAAATACAAGAAATATAGGCACCATTCAAAGCCTCTTTATACTTCTGCACTGAATGTTTCTCCCCTATAAAAGATGCCACTATTCTTATCGAGCTTATGGTTTGCTCCACAATATCTGAAGCTCGGGCATATGCCTTATGTTCATTTGAAGCCATCTCTTGATCCTTCGTTCTTCTGATGCCGCGTCTTCCTCCTTTCTCCTGTGCGAGTCATAGCACAAATTGTTGGTCATGTTGAGCCATGCGCCTGGGCAGAGGGAGAGAGTTGATCTTCTTTGCATCTGTTTACCGAGAAAATTGAATGGGGCGGAATGAGGATAGGAGAAGAGCGGAGAAAGAGCAAACTGTTTTTTTTTTCTTTCTTTCTTTTTTTTTTTTGAACCAGATAAATCAAAAATAGGGGGAACGGTTAAGCATGAGTTAGAGGAATTTAAAAATTTTAAGTTAATTTTTAAATTAAGTAACGCAACGGCGCAGTCCATTTCGCGATTAGAGGCCGTTTGGTTCAAGTTGACGTCAAATTAGATCAATTTCAGCTCAAAATGTGAATCACCGCTTTCGACCGCTCGACGTTCACTCAGACTCGTCTGAATTGAGTGCGAACAGTCTTACTTAATAGATTTCAATATTTTGAAGCTAACAGAGCAATCAATTTTGAACGGAGGTCATTTGTCTTGCGTCGGTGCCTCTTGACTTCGATATGCGTGCAGGGGCGTTGACGACTCGATCGTTTGATCGGTTGATCATCAGGTTGTGCAATATTTATATTCTGACCAGTTTCGACGTTCTGAATGTGATGGTGAAGTCCGTTCGTCGATCGGAGGTCATTTAAGTTGATTTTAGTAACGTCCTGTGCATTTCAGTCTCGATTTACGCGCTGTCACTTCAAATCATTCTACATTTGCACAGACTCGCCTGAATTGAGCGCAAATAGTCTCATTTGATAGTTTTCAATGTTTCGAAGCTAACAGTTGATCAGTTTCACGAACGGAGGTTGTTTGATCATCGTCGCAGCTTCCCGACTCAAATATATGCGTCGATGCATTAATAGCTCGATCGCTTGATATGTTGATCATTAGATTATGCAATATTTATATCTTGATCAATTTCGACGTTCTAAACGCGACAGTGAAGCCCGTTCGTCGATCAGAGGTCGTTTCGACCATTTTTAAGTGACTTCCAGTGCATTTTGAGCTATAGTTTGCGTACTGTCACCTCCGAAGTCCGTCGAATTTGACTTGTGGGCTTCATCCGACTTATGGCACATATATGGAGGTCAACAGACCTCTACTTCTTTTTCTAAGTACCATAAAGTTGATCTCACATGAGATTCTTAATGAAATTCTCTATATTAAATGCGCATATTGTGTGATAATCATGATAAATCTACTAATAAGTATGTAATTATTTTAACTAAAATACCATTAACAATAAAACCAATAAGGAGGCTTTTGCCCCCAAATATGAGAACGAACAATTTCAATCTATGATTCCTTTATAAGGGAGAAATTACAATCATAATAAAATAATTAGATTTACTCTTCTCATTGTGTATCATATGTATAAATGAGAGAAGATATGGAGTAAGGAGTACTTTAATTTGATAACCACAATTGATTTGTCCGATCAGATATACATGTGTCTTGTGCAATACTATGTTTTTTGCAAAGATAATGATCATGGTAATAGGAATTGTTTCCTCCAATGGAGTCAAATCATAGAGTTTTTTTTTTTTTTTTTTTGGAAAAAATGAGAGCCTTAGCTCAATTGTATTCAAAGAGAACAATACAAAGAAAAACAAAAGCAATTCACGTGAATTCAACATACAGACTATTGAAAATGAAAAACCAACCTCAACATGAGGGAGGAAAGTAAAAAAAAATACAAAAGAAAATTACAAAACCTGTAGGAGACTACACAAAATAAACAACCTTAAAGGGAAAGACCTGCAACTGAATTCTAAGGTGTTTAAGGATTGCTAGCGGCGATCATGGAGGGTCCCAAAAAAACAGAACAAATAACAACCTGTAAAAAAACTTTGAGAAATCGAGTCGGAGAAGAAAGCAAAGAGCACCAACCCATACAAAACCATTCCATGCTGCTGCGCAAGAGCAGAACAAAACTTCCTCAGATTAATCTTTGAGAAAATTCTGGACTCAGACAGAGAAGAAAGCAAGGAGTTCCAACCCGATGCCAAAAATAAACCAATCCATTGCAGCTGCACCCTCACAGCCCTCCAATTGGCTATGAAGAAGACTCCATCCAAGGTTGCTGTGTTGTGCAACCATGCAAAGCCAAACCAAACACTTACGAATGGTAAAATAAATGTCATCATTGTCCAGTGTACCCATAACATAGCCTCAGATATCACAATACAACCACAAAACCACTTTCAGAATTGAATTCTGTTACTCCAAACCTGAAAAGCATTCAAAACAGTAGATGGCCAAGTCTCTCTAATTTTCCAACGTGCAACTTTATAAGCTACACGATCCTTGATTTGATCGGTGAAGGTAGATAGAGAAGATATAGAAGAAGCAAATAATCTATTGTTCCTTTCATGATACTATAAACCAAAAGCAACCAGGTAATACAACCTTTTGTAGCTTTATGCATCTTTATAGACATACCATTCAATACATGTTGTAATGTGGATTGCATTAAGAAAAAATTCCCATAAGGTAGAATACTTCTAACCAAATGCATAGAGTAGGGGCATTCAAAAAAAAGGTGAGAATGAGATTCAGTTTCCAGGGAACAGAAACAGCAATCTGTTTGGACACCTATCCCTCTTTTCACAAGAATATCAGAAGTCTTTAAGCCCCTTAAATAAGCCAACCAACAATATATAGAATAATTCTTACTGTGATACCATATGCATTTATACCAATTAACCGATGGTAAGTATTCGAAAAGAGCATTTTTAAAATCAGAAGAAGTGGGAGAGCGCTTAGAATCCCAAGTAATCCAATCCTCTCCACCATTAACAGAAATCAAATTAATTGCCGTGCACAGTAAAGGATATTCTGCTGCTAACAGAACCGGCAACCTCCATCTTCCCTCGACAATGAAGGAACTTAACTTGGTATCCCCATAGGCATTCTGGAAAGCTCGTTCATAAACAGCCAATGATTCATATATAGATTTTTTAACACACCATGGATCATACATAAAGGAAAATGAATTGCCATTCCCTATGTGGTAGGAAATCTTATCTCTAAACCGTTTAGCATATAATTTTAGTTCTTTCCACATAGGGGAGATCCGACGAATGGATTCATGCCAAATGGACCCATATTTCTGGTTACACCAGCTAGCAAAAGGAGAATTCATTTTGAGAGTCTTCCACAGTGTTTTAATTTTGCATAAGGAGTTGAGAGAGAAGGCTGAGAGTATCCCGATTCCCCCCTTATCCTTGGGTCGTGTTGTTTTATCCCAGGAAATAGTTGTGAGTTTATTAGAGACACCATTATGATAGAAAAAACGTGAAGTAAGAGAATAGATGGTCCTCAACACACCCTTGGGGATCATCATGGATCTAAACCAGTAAGTGAGCAAGTTGTTTACTGATGATCTAAGAAGTTGTAGCCTTCCACCAAGTGATAAAAATTTGCTTTTCCAACCAGCAATCCACCTTTGAATTTTTTCAAATAACCAAGAGAAGTTTGCAAGTTTTGGTGAACCCATAGTCAAGGGGATACCTAAGTATTTAATTGGAAAAGAGCCCGGAGAGATTTATGTTTGTAAGGAATGTTATATCTCTTGATCCCTTTGAAAAACAGATAAGAGATTTGTCTTGGTTGACCTTGAGTCCAGTGTATTGTTCTAAGCTTTCAAGACAAAATTTTAAGGATCCCACAGTGGAGCAATCAGCCATGCCTGCAACCAAGAGATCATCTGCAAAAAGCAAGTGTGATATTTTGCATGACCCAGCAATAAGAGGTTTATATCTGAATAAGTTGACCTCCCTATCAATTAAGATAGAGTATCAATGGCCAATGTAAAAGGAAGGGTGATAAAGGGCGTTGTCTTAGCGTGCTTTGATGTAAGTAACCTTTATCTCCCCATTGAGAGAGATAGAAAATGGAACATCGAAATGCAAGCCTTTACCCAATTTATAAATCTAGGGGAAAACCAAAAGTATGAAGTCACAAAGAGCCTCCCTATTAATAGAGTCAAAGGCTTTTCTAAGGTCAATTTTTGCAAAACCACCTTGAGGGTTAGTGTGAGTCAACTCTTGACAAATTTCATAGGCCATCATTATATTATCGAGATATCCCTTCCTTGAATGAAAGTGATTAATTAATTAAAAGGGAAGCACCTTCTTGAGTCGTGGCACACCTTAGCAATTACTTTATAAAATGTGTTGCATAAAAGAGATAGGTCTATATTCAAAGTAGAGAGGAATGCTTAACTTTAGGGATTAGAGTAATAAGAGAGTGTTTAACCCGGTTGAGCTTCGAGATTTGAAGAAGTGGTGTCTTTGCCTTGAGAAACATTTTCCCAGAAACATCCCAAGAAGCTATAAAAAACTTTGAATTGAAACCATCCGAGCCAGGAGCTTTATTTTCATTAATGCTATTTAGTGCATCCAAAATATCTTGATCACAAATATCAGCATCCAAGCTCTAACTTGGTCATAGGAAAGAGCATTCCCAATGGGAAAGTCGCATTATAAAGCATCAAGTGTTGCAATTGAAAAGTGTTGAGTAGTACCTAATTTTCAATAGATTCGGGTCATTAATAACCCCTTGATCTGTTTGGAGCTCCCTAATACAATTTGAACTCCTCCTTTCTTTGATAGAGAAGTAGAGAAACTTGAGGTCATCATCCGATGAGGTTAACCAATGAGCCTTAGCTCTTTGTTTAACCCATGTATTTTCCATATGAAGCAACCTAAGGTAGGATTCTTTAGACTCCTTGGCCTCAATTCTGAGATGAACATCATTGGGATTCCTTTCCAGTTTTTCAAGGATGTCTTTTTGATTCCTCTTTTCCTCATCCATGAGGGATTGAAGATTAGAGAGATTCTTCATGGCACCAATTAGGCCTTTTTTAACATTAGAAAGTTTATTAGCCAGAACAAAGATGGGATCCCCCGCCACCGAATGTTTCCATGCTTTTTTGGTAACTTCAAGGAAGTTGGGAGATGAGACCAATGATTCCTGAACATAAACCTTTACTCAAATGGAATGATCCATGTATATGATGAGTGGAGAATGATCGAGGACATTGGAGGTGGAACATTATAGAAGGAATCGGAAATTTCTAACCAACTCACATTGCAAATAGCCCTATCTAATTTTGATAGAATAGGGTTATTAATTTGCTGATTTGACCATGTATAAAATAAACCAGTACTAGGGAGATCTAGTAATTCACACTCTTGAACAAAGGAAGATAGAGATAGAGTGTTAGAGTAGGTCAATGGAATTCCACCCGACTTTTCCTTGCAAGAAAGACAACAATTAAAATCACCCATTAACAGCCAAGGAGCCGAAATACCTTTTGCAATATCCGTTAAAGCCTCCCAAAGAGAGACCCTAGAATTAGGGTCGCTTTCACATATGCTAGTTAAGTAGAATAAGGGGCCAAAATAAGAAACAAGACCATGAATAAATTGAGAAGAGACAATGAGAGAGGCTTAAAGTCTATTCTCTCGAGCACCATTTGATCCATCGGCCCAAGAACTATATCAAAATTGGAAGAGTGAAACATAGAATATTTTCGCATGAGGAAGGGGTTAAGAACAGAGTCAGTATTAATCTTTGTTTCCAGAAAACAAAACAGGTCCAGATTGTATTCCTTAATCGGTCTCAAACAATCCAAAGTGCACCCTCCGCGAAGCCCTCTAACATTCCAGCTAGCTAGACGAGGAAAGGTCATTGAGAGGAGGAAGAAACGGGTTTCTTACCCTTTTTATTTTTCCCTTTCTGAAAAGAGAAGGTGGTAGATGAACTAGCTTGCCCACCTTCATCTACCAATTTAGTTGAGGACGGGGAGGATGAATTTTTCCCCAGGTTTAGGCTAGAGTGTTGTTCGGCCTGCTTAGGAGAGGAGGTAGACGAGCAGTATGCAGGTGGTGACCAATGAAGAGTTACCTTCACCCAAATTGGTTACAGAGACTTTGTCCCAGAAGGGTGATTTTCATGGAGTGAAGAGGAAGAGGGGCTAGGTTTAAATCGGTGAAAGATCTCTGAGGGATTATACCGCCCGGCGTGCTGCATTTGAGATCAGTTTCAATTATTTCCCCACCTGGAGCTGAAAAATTGTTATCCAGGGTAATATTGGCTACGGGTCGACTCCTACTCCTTCCCCTGATTGGAGTACGGGTGGGGTTGGGTTTAGAGGCCATAACTTTCTCCCTTGGACAGGAATTGTTGCTATGTGAAAAGGTTTGGCACTTCTGGGTGTTTCCAATCATCTGATTGATGGTAATCAAGTCGAAGAACAGGAGGTTGTAATTTGAAGCATAAAGCCTAAAGGTGATCTGAGCCTTGGGCCTTGAGGTTATCAAAATAAAGGAACTCCATCATACTTCCTATCTTTGAAAAACCTTTCTCATTCCAACAACATAATGGGAAATTAGGTAATTTGATCCAAAGGGGAATCTCTGACGATCCTTGGTTGGTAGAAAGTCCCATTTCCATTTTGAAATATGAAAGGTCTCCCATTTAGAAAGCGGTCCTTCATTCCAGCATCATAATCTTCCTTACATGAAAATTTAAACAAAAAGAAATCCCCTAGAAAGCGGTCGAGAGTACCTTTTGTCGCCATTTCCTTCTTTAGAGAGCACCGTAAAATGGTCTTTTCCCTATGTGACCAACAGAGACATTCCATTCTGTTGGCCCTCCATCAGGTCATCCTCCGTGGAAGCACACCCAGGCGAGGAGGTATGAAGGATAGGGGAATTCCCTACTTTCATTTGTGATAATAACTCCTTCCAATTGCATTGTCCTCGAGAATCCTTCAATGGAACACCCATTCGATTGAAGGAGAAGCGAAGAGTGGAGGGAAGAGCTCGTTGAGAACTTCCATAAAGAGGGAAAGACCCGGTGACCGAGGTCGAGAGCTAAAGAAAGTGTGCTTGAGCAGAAGAAGTTGGATATTGGGGAGGAGGAAAGGGGAGGAGAAGAAGAGTCGGCGGGAAAGCACATGAGGAGCCTAACCGTAGTTTCTTTACCTCTCTCTTTAATGTATCAAATCATAGAGTTGATCTACACATCACTTTTGAATAAGATTGCCCTTACTGGCTCAAGATATGATCATATAAGATGCCAGTGAAAGAAAATAAAAAGGGGCGAGAGATTCAAGTAGTGGGTATGTGCTATCCCATAAGCCCCATAATGCCATTAATTTTAATTTCAACATTATTAGAAAGTGGTTGTCCCAAAAAAAAATCTAAATTTTATATTACTAAATTTCAATAAATAAAATATAAAATTTTGAGTCAATTCGCCTTTTCTCTTCTTTAGAAGAAAATTATTTGTTTACATAGGCTTAAAATATGATATTGTTTGTTACATTAAATTTTAAATTTGAAATTTGTTCTTAAAATAATTAGGAACTCATCCCAAAAATTTCATTAATGCATCTAAAAAGTCGAGAATTCATCAATTGACAATTCATAAAGAAACATAAGAATTCAACATATGCCACATGAATAATATACTTGTTAATTCATTACAAAGAGAAGTCACTCAACTTAAGAGGATAGATAATTTATTATTCAGAATGAAATCATTAATTTAAAAAAAAACAGAAGAAGATAATTAAATTTATTGAGCCTAAATCTCATCTCAAATCATCAAAAAATTCAATCAAAAGTGTACTTAAATTGATTGAAATGCACATATGGAGGTAGAAAGAGAGTCTTCTTTTTACTTAAGATGGGATATGAGCAAAATAAAATCCAACTCTTTAGACTGAGTATTATGATCTTATTTATATTTTAGTGTATTTTATTTTATTAAACTCATCATAAAAATGAAATAAAATATTTGACATCTAAACATTATAAATTTCACACTGATTCACATCATTTTAATAATAATAATAATAATAATTAATTCTTAATTTAATTAGAATTATAACATCAAAATTTATAAGATATAACAAAATGTATAATTAATACTTGTATTTGAGTTCACATAAAAAATATCTTGATAATCTTCCACTAGAATCATACATTTTTCATGATAATTACATATTATTACATAATTTAAGACTTCATTATTCATTATCTTCATGGAATAGTTATATATAGACAATTTAGTTTCTCAATAATATTAATATAGAATCAAAATGATCTTTAGTGTATTTTTGTAATAAAATTTATTAATAGTTATTATATATATATATAATTAATGACATGGATCGCATATATATAAATACATATCATAATACTATTTCCAACTTATTTTATATTTATTACTCAAAAAAATTATTATTGAGGTTTTAATATTTTACATTCATTTATAATTAAAATAATATAACTTTATTCTATACTAATCAAAATATTAATTAGAAACTACCACAATGTAATCATACTATCAAAGAAAATTACAATCATATAAGTCACATGCTCATGAAATACTTTATGTGATAAATTTTTAGTAAGTAGATCTATTAAAAAAAAGTTTATGCTAATATAGTTAATATATGTTGGAAACTCTAAATTAATTTTTTATAATAAAAAATACATCAATATGCTTTGATTTTAATATGATTTTATTTTCCTAAAAAAATAACTTAAAAGCCTTATTATCATAATTTATCTTTAATTATCTCTTTATGTATTAATGATTATATCTCAATAATGAAATTTTACAATCATATTCCATGATTGGATATCTTATATTAAGCTATAAATTCTATTTGTATATTTAAATAAAATAAAGTAATTACTTAATAATATTCTAAGAGACATACATTTGAGCTAATATGAAAATATAATTTAGATTGAATCTTTTGCTATCGAGGCAACTAACAAAATCATAAGAGAATATCCCATAATTTTTTAATGATTTTATCTTCAATATGTAGACATGAAATCTTTTATTCTTTTTAGATATCACATAATCTATTTGGTTGCTTTCAAATGATTCATTCTTGGGTTACTTGAAGTTTTTTCAAGTATTTTAACTTTGCATAAAATTTCTTGATTTATATAAATTTGAGCATATATATGACTCTTTATTATTGATGCATAAAATATTTTATTATTATTTTTTTTTGCATTATCATCATAAGAAGAAATAGTTAAATAAATACTTTTGATCTTCTTTTATTTCAATCAATTTACAACTTACACATATTTAGCAATGAGCTCATTAATAATTCATTTTTTTCATTTTGATTGTTATAAATTGCATTAAAAGAATTTATTTGTTCTAGAAAAGAAATAAAGATTATATGCATAAAAATGTCATCAAACAATTCTAACTTTTAGCCAATTCTAACTTTAATATCCTCATTCTTAATAAGAAGAGCAGACATTTCATTATCTAGCTCCTTTTATTCTTCTGCTTTTATAATACATTAAATGAGTTTAACAAGAATATATTATTTTGACCTTTTTTAATTTACTAAAACAATTTACTATTTAGCCCATGAACTTGTTCATCTTTTTCTCCTCAGCCACCATACCCCTAATTGTATCTAAAATATGATACTTTATGATCATAAGAGCTATATAGTTATTTAGAAAGTCCTTACTTTTTAAAATTAACCTTTTTCAATAGTGTTTTCAGCCATAATCAAGGGCAGGAGAATGCTTAGTTCATAAATATAGAGTGAATGTTTACACCTAAGAACACTTATTTGAAATATATTAAGATAAAAATTAAATTTATAGTATCCAGATCTTAAGTCAAATAAAAAAAAAGTTTTAGTTGAATCCACACACACACACAAACACACACACACACACACACACACACACACACACACACATATATATATATATATATATATATATATATATATATATATATATATATATATATATATATATATATATATATATATATATATATATATATATATATACACACACACACACACACACACACTTTTGGTCTTGCTTAAGTTGATATCCATGAAAAATAGCTTTTTCACTCAAGATAAGTGATATGTCATTGAAAAAATCTTCAGTTTAAACACAAATCTTAATACATGTGTTATTGAATATCTCTTAAAATCAAAATCTTAATTTTCAAAACTCACTTTTGACCATCATAATGCCAATATAAACACTTCGATTGGATAAAAAATAATCAGATCATGAGTCTAGATTAACCCAGATCAAGCACTTAAAATATAATTGAAAACTTTGAGATGTCATGACATGTTTATAGTCAAATCGAGTGCATCGATGAGACGAATCTTATATTTGAATGCCCAAAATAATATCCTCATTATGACTTTATTTGGGCATTCAAATGCTTATAATACATCTCATAATCAAGAGGATTATTTTGAGCCGTCCAGTGGAATAGTTCAGATTTTGCCTCTGTTAACAAGGATTGTCATTCACATAATTTATAAATAACTCCTCATTTTTCATATGAAGGGACCTAAGCTGGAGATGGGAGAATGCTCTAGCACATGAAGAATCTCATAGCATAATCGGGTCATCGCCTAGCCACCGTCATTAGATCACCACTGATCATCATCATCGCTCGACCATCGTCGGATCACCGTCGGCCACTACAACTGAACCATCATCGTTAAATCACTGTCAGCTTCCATTGTTAGACCACCACCGGTTGCCACTACCTGGCTATCACTAGATTACTATCGGCCACTGTTTTCATATTACCGTCCAGCCACCATCATTAGATTACCGCCATCTACCACCATTGGTGCCTCGGACCCTGGTCGCCATCCCGACGGTTGTCGATCATTGCTATACGAAGCACCGTCAACCACCACCATTAGATCCGGGTTGTCACCAAACCGTATTTGTCGCCTGCGAAATGCCACCCGGTTATGGCGGCTCGACCGATCCGTCGGTCGCTATCATTCAAAAATCACTCAATTGTCATTATCAGATCATCGTCGTTAGACTAACACCTTAGACAAAGCCTTTATCATTAATCTCATGAATTTTTTTGCAGAAATATACTCTTATATGCTTATCTTCTCCAACTTTTGAGACATGATAACTATTGCATGCAGGAAGTCGGGTCGGTAGAGTATGAGAATTTGATGTCTTAACGTTGTACAAAAGTTTTGCTCACATAGCAAAAGAATTTGAGAGACCTCAAAATTTTTACATGAAAAACTTAATAAAAGAAAAATCACGGGGCCTATCTCACTTAGAAATAATTTCACTATATCAGCTTTTATTACAATTATTATCCTTTCTGCAAAGATGGAGAAGGATAGCTTACAAGAGTAAGTTTTGTGATAAGCTTCACTGGATTAGCGACGAAGGTTTTGCTTGAGGTGGTAGTCTGATGATCCGATGACAAAAAATCGGCGATAGTCGGCGGTTGGTAGCCGCGATGATGATTGTGATGACCGCAGTGGTGTCGGCGGTGATCGGCGGCGAGCGATGGTAGTTAGCGGTGGTGACTAGTGGTGATGGCCGACGGCAGCGGCTGGCATTGACCGATGATGATCTAGTGATTGTCAAGTGGTGGTGACCGACGGCGGTGATGACCGACGGTGGTGGCCGGCAGTGGTGGTCGGCGGTGGTTGGCGAAATCGTCGGATGATGGCCCGCGGTAAGCGGCAGGAGTTGTCAGCGATGATCGATGACGGTGGTGGTCGATTATGTATGTGAAGAATGAGGGGCTATTTATAGATTATGGGAGTGGCATTTCAGTAAATACAAAAAAATTCAAACCACTCCATCGGATGCCTCAAAATGATTCCTTTGATCAACTGATCTATTTTAAGTATTTGAATACTCAAATGAAGTCATAATTAATAGATCTTAGGCTTGTTAGATCCAGCTCGTCAAGACGATCGATTTGACAATAAACACTCTATATTTAGGAGTTATTTAGGGATCCGATTGATTTCTCAAAGTTTTCAATTATATTTTAAGTGCTTGATGTGGGCTAGTCTCGACTCAAAATCAGGTTGCTTTCGATATCAAGATTCGTGCTCCAACTAGTAAAGTTTTCAGTGACATATCAATAACAATTGTATCAAATACTGATATAGTAAAATCATTTCAACTAGGCTAGACTCTGTGGTTTTCCCTTCTTTAGTTTTTGATGTAGAAGTTATGTTGTCCTTCAAACTACTTTTTGTTTGTGTGTGGAATCTTTGTGTAGGACTAAACATTAAAATTCTCTTGTTCTATTGATGCAAATCATCTTGCACACAATAATGAGATACAACTAAAATAAAAGAAATTATTGCATGTGAAGTTGGGATGATCTGGATTATTGTGTATTAGTAGTTAATTTAATCAGAATTTTACTAGATTTTAAAATAAGATAACACTAAATCTACAAACAATATTTACACAAAAACTTCACATCAGAATTTTCCAACACAACTCAGCTACCCACGAAGAAACTACCTTTAGTCTTTAATCGGAGGACAAGTCACTATATTTAATGAATTCACTGAACATGACAGATTGTGGAAGAAATCGGTCAATTTATGGCAAATGCCAAAAACATTTGCGTCTCAGGCATAAATGCGAGGAGGATGCATGCATGGTTGATAATTGTTCTTGTTGGAGGATGCATGCATGGTTGATAATTGTTCTTGTTGGATAAAATTAATTAGACTCTGCAAGCAGTCTGGCATGAATGAAGAAATTTAAATCAAAATATCAGAACTTTCATTAATTCATCTTGAAATTTTCATTTCCAAAGGCTTTTGATTATCAAGCATTTATGCCTTTATGGCTGAATGGTGAAAACGCCTAAATATATAAATAAGAAGAATACAGATTCCTTTTGCAAGTAGCCATTTTTTTTAACCATTCTTAATCATGTAAGCATCACCGTACAAAGTCAATATATGGGCCAGATATGAAAAATCAGCTTGAATCAAATATTTCTATATTTTTCTCCATTTCGTCAGCATTAACATACATGAAAATAAAATATAAAATTCACGTGCAAGTCATTTTAGTCTAGTAGTTGATAGCTTTGACTTTCAGTAAGAGATTTGGTTTGCATTTAGAATCGGTGTAAAAAGAAATCTGATGTAAAAGTGAATCTGATGAATTACGAATCTTTATTGTTGTTTGGTTGTGTGTAAAGTAAAAAGCATTAGCTATTTTTTTACGTTTGGTTGGATGAATGTAAAGTGAATCTGATTGAATTACGAATCTTTATTATATTTAAATTAATTGTAGAATTTATTCACTAATTAACGTATTCAATAAAAAATATATATATATTAAAATATAAATAAAATTTTTTTTCTTAACTAAAAAAAAAAAGCAAATACAAATATAATGTATTTCGAATATTTAATTATTAATAATTAATTTATAAATTTTCTAAGATATTAATTATTAGTGTTATAAATAAAGAAAATTTGAATATTATCATTTTATATCAATATAATGACCCAAATTTAATATATATATATATATATATATATATATATATATATATATATATATATATATATATAATTTTATTACTATATTAAACATTAATTAATTAATAAGAATTTTATTAAATAAATTATTCATGATTTAATATTTATTTATTAAATAATTTTTCTTTAATAAATAATTTATGCTTTAATATTTTTTTTAATTAAATAAAGAAAAATTTAATAATTATTTTATTTCTTTTTATTTATCGTGAATTATTTATCATCAATTTGAATAAATATAATTATATTTATTAAATCTTAATTAATTATAATAATATTTATTTTAATTAAAATTAAAATTAATATTATGAAATTCAAAAAAAAAAAAAAATTTAAAAGAAAAAAAAATTATGCTCTAAAGAAAAAAAAATTTCATGCTAAAAAAAAAAAAATCTCGCGGAAAGAAAAAAATTTTAAATTTAGGCGCTTTGATGTAAACGATGAATCGTTTTCAGCGTATTTCGACTGGAATAGGTTAAAAGAATTGAAATCTTGAACTTTCTGAGGTAATTACTTTTCCAAAACAGAAAAAAGCGGTCGTATTTAGATTTTTTAAAAATAGAACCACATTTTAAGAAGGGTTTTTATGAATTATGTGTATAAGTTAGATTAATTTTAGTTAATATAAAAAAAAATATAAATTCGATCAGGACTTTCCAGTGCTATCTTTATTCTAATAAATTTTATAAATTTCAAATTAATTTTAGTAAAAAAACAAAATTTAACTAACTTCTCCAAAAAATTCATCCTCAAGTAAAAGTCGTCGAGAAGACCTGACTCAAAAAAGTATTTTTCTTAAGCAAGTAAAATGACTTCTTCGCCTTCAATCACTTGTTTTTGAGATATAGACTTGCGCCTAAATTCCTAAAAATAATTCGCATGATCATATCACATCAGCAACAGCTTTTTCTATTAATTTATGAACTATAAATAACAGCATTAAATATTGTACAGATAACAGCGGGAAAATGAAGTGAAGCGAAATTTAATTTAAATGAGGAGGTAATATAATCTTCGAGTCAAGCCGCGTGTCCATCTCTTTCTTGAGAGACGAGACAGTGAAGACGCGGTTTAGGGTTTTTGGAGGACAGTGCAGATACAGCTAATAAGTTTAGGGTTTGGTGGCTTTTGCAGAAAGAGATGGGAGCATTAGATGGGCTCTCATGGCTGCATGAATCCAAATCAACTTACGTCGGCCGTGGGACCCATCTCACCATCGTCGAACCTGCTTTCATGCGAAGCTCTGCAGAGAGAGAGAGAGAGATATATATATATATATATATATATATATATATATATATATATATATATATATATATATACTTATCTATATATATACTTTTAAAATTATAGATTAAGATTTATCAGTACAGAAAGCTCTGCAAATTTGGTATTTATGTAAATTTTTCTTATTTTTATGATGAATTTTTATATTTTTTAAATTGATTTTAAAATTTTAAAATTAGAGTTCAAACTATATTTTTTATTTTTATAAAATTTTTTAATAATTTGATCATGATACATATAAATATATAAATTTAATAATTAAAATAATAATAATTAAATTAGAAATATATATTTATAAGATTATTGATTCATAAATATCCTTAATTTTTTTTATCACTAATCAAAAGTTGGTTAAAATATTTCTAAAACATGTTGAATTTTTGAAACAAGAATGCAAATTATGAATGATTAATTAAATTGGTATTATATTTACTCAAATAAATCTAAGAAATTTAATATTCATGCTAATAAAAAAATTAATAAGGATATCGCAATAATTAAGTTTAAATATTTTAGGCCTTGTGATGTAAAAGTTGTGCTGAGAGATGAACGGCTGTGATGGCATCCAGAGTATAAGCATGGAACGGTGGCGTGTTTGCACTGAAAGTAGCTATTACGATCAGCCACTGACGGGTCCTCCTCCCAATGTATGGATTTTTAATTAATTTATTTAATTATAGCGTTAAGTGATGCGGATTAATGGTGGTTTAAGGGGATCATATATTTTAATTTGAGTTTAATAAAGAAAACCTCATTTTAAGAAAGGGGGTTTTGATATTAATATTCTTAGTTAATGGAAGTAAGCGCCACACAAAAAATAATATCGATAGGCATGAATTTACTTGCTTTAATATTATTGTATTGGCTGATTAAATATTAAAATATTAAATATTTTTGTTAATGACGGTTTAATTAAGAGGGATTAAGTTTTAATTGGCGTTAATAATCTAGATGCTCATTAGAAGCATGCTTTCCTATCATTAGACTTAGGCCAGACGTGAGCTGTCAAAATATTGTAATCAATGTATTTGATTGGAAAATTGATTAGAAATTTTTATTATAATGCTAATTCATCACTTAAATATTTTTGATATCTAATTAACAAAATCAATGTTTAATTAGCATAATTTTTTTTATTAATATTAACATTTATATTTGATATATGAATTATACATAAAGAATAAATCAAATTTAATTGGCGGTAAGCGGAAAATAATTGAAACTTTGAGGCTTTAAATTTCTAACAATCTCAAATATGGGTGTTTATTAAATCGGCGTCTGAAAGGTTAATTAAGATCTATTACTTTTTGAGCGTTATGCACAAAACATTTGATCAGGATCATTTGAGCCATCCATATAGTATGCTTTTATATTGATATATAGTCCTCTTTAAAAATTACATATAGCCAGTGAAGGACAAAAATGAGAGCTCAAAGATTGCATCGTAATATCAGTCGTCAATATTTTATTTATATACCCGCTTATTTGCCATTGTTATAGTCATCAACATTAAATGATATCCCTCACATTATTTTAAATTTTGAGTTATCGTCTAATATTTCACTTAATTTATTAATATTATTTTAATCTGATTCTCATGGAAGATCTTTATCAGAAAACAATATAAACTTTTTTATGGAAAGATATTTTTCCCTCTTTTGGGTTTTATAAATTCAATTTTCTTCATCTTTAAATTTATTCTTTCTTAAACCATCTTTCTCATCCTTTACTTCTTATAATATGGTTATATTTATAATAATAGATATATTTGATTAAAATTTCATTATAACTTGAATTTGGTAAGAAAATAAATAATTGAGAATTTTTTAGTCAAAATTTTCTTCATTATTAAAATAAATAAATATTCAATAATATTATATTGTGAATATCTAATAGAAAATTAATATTTTTTTATTTACCTATTTATGAAAAAATGTATTTTTATTTACAAAATTAATAATGATGATATTTTTGATGTGAAATTAAAGATGTAAATATTATGAATGTAAACACCAAAATTTAGCTATTGGATACATAAATATATAATAAATATGTAAATATTCTTTAAAATTTTTATAAAAATAATCTATCATAATTAAATTTTAATCATAACGAATTTTACAATTATTAAATTTATTCTAAAATAAGTACTACAAATTAAGAATTTGCATTATATTTTTCAAAAATAAATCTAACAATTTTGAAAATTATTAAAAAATTTTAATATAAAATGTGGAATAGGTTTCAACTATAAAATCGATTTACTTAAGCTCGTAATGATTTTTACAAGCTATACCTCTTAATTTGTTCTGAGTATTTATTTAAAGGCTGTTTGAATGCTTGAGAAAGAAATATAGTATAAAATTAATATAGTATAAACTAAATATAATATATTTATATTATTTTAATATTATTTGATTGAGAACTATATATTTTATGAATTTATTTTTTTTATTTTGTTTATTATAATAAATGTAATATAAAATATTTTTTATATATTTTATGATTTATTTGATTAAATAAAAAACAAGTGGTATATTATAATCAATATATACAATAATTGTTAAAAATTAATAATATAGATCAATATATATGATATATTTAAATTTCACTTAAATTTGAATTAATTCTAAATACATTAAAATGACTATTTTAATGCAGTGAATTCAATTTAGTTTAATTCATTTTATCCTCAAAACAAATAGCTCCTAAGTAGGGCCATAATATTACATCGAGTACTAAATAGATGCGAAGCTTTTTCCAGTATGCATTATTATTATTTTTTCGATATTGACGAAATTTAATAATAATTATTATAAATTGATGTTTTTGTCATTCAAACACTCATAAAAACCTCCTATTACGGGCGGAGCCATCCCATCACATTACATTTAAAACGGAGAATATACCCATGAGGTTATGTCAGTTCATTTCACTATTGTTGGCTTAAAAAATTAATAAATACATTTCAAAAATTTTCATTTTGATCAATAAAATAAATAAAATTAATTTTTAGTAATGCCATCTGAAATTCTAAATTAATTATGGAAAAAAGTTAAAAAATATTTTACTTTATAAAGTTATATTTAGCCTTTGATTATAATCGTATTAATAAGTAATGAAATTTATATGAAAAAAATATTAACAAATTTTGTTTATTCACTGTTTTCTTCCATTTATAATAAAACAATTAATAGAAAATATTATGATTTTCTTGTGAACCATAGGCAACATCTCAGAACTCAACTTTTCATTAAATAAAAAATGATTTAACTCCACAAATAAAAATAATTGAAAATTAATTTAAATTCTTTTTTTCTTCTCATTTTCCTATTCTAATTTCTTAAAGCTTAAAGATAACTGCCCTCATTAGTTTTGCACCACAAATATTAGTAAAGACCCGTACCTTGCCCTTGACCGGCCCATGCTACTAATGCGCCTGTAGCCCGAAACTATTAAGCTGTATTTACAAAATATCACTAATTCTTATCTATTTATATATCAAATATTTTAAATTTTAAATTTATTTTGATAACATCTTAGGACTTCTTTAGAATCAAATTTATTTTATGTTTCTTGTATTTTTTAAAATATTTTTCAAATATATTGATGTAGAACCTTAGGTCAATTTAGTTTTGTGTTTTTTTTTTTTTTGTTTTTTAATCTTTAAAAATATATTTATGTAATGTATTTTTGAAAATAAATAACTTTTTTATATTTTTAATATTTTAAAAATAACTATTACTATCAAATATATTTTATTTATAATCAAAATGTACAAAAAATAAAAAAGAAAAATAGAAAGTAAAAGTAATCCCAAATGCCTCCCTAGTGCATTTTTTGTTTAAGAATTTTAAATTTTTATTTTTAAAATAAATTATATATATTTTAAAAACACTTATAATTATTTTTAAATAATTTGCAAAACAACTATCACTATCAACATATTTTATTTCAAATTAAATTATAAATTAAATAAATAAAAAAATAAAAAATAGACTTGATCTTAAATTACCCCTAAGTATTAAATGCCATCAAATTATATTTTACTTTAAATTAATATTGATGGTATTTTTGTCATTTAAAGATTAAAATTTATGCAAATGAATATAAATTTTAAATATAAGATGTGAAAAATATCTTAAATACTTTTTCCCATTTCCATTCACACTACTACTACTACTACTACTACTACTAATAATAATAATAATAATAATAATAATAATAATGTTATTTTTGAAATATCATTAAACACTTTCGGGATATGATAATCTTTATAAAAAAATTCTTCAAACATCATCAACGTAATATAAGATATTATTCATTCGAGTTTTTTACTATGGTAAAAACACCTAAGCTCTTATAAATAACCCACCCTTCTTCTTTCTCCTTCCTCTTCACTCCTCACTCACTGCCCCCACCTGCTTCCATTACAATAAACACTCCAAATCCTCAAAATCTTCATATCAAACAAGCAAACACACAAAAAGACCATCGCCCGCATTCCACAATGGTAAAGTCCCACTCCCCCACTTCCTCTTCCTCTTCCTCCGCCGCAGCCGTCTCCGGCGGCCAGAAATGCAGAAGCCAGAAGCAATACAAAGGAGTAAGAATGAGAAGCTGGGGTTCTTGGGTCTCTGAAATCAGGGCCCCGAACCAAAAGACTCGCATTTGGCTCGGCTCTTACTCCACCCCTGAAGCCGCCGCCCGCGCCTACGACGCCGCCCTTCTCTGCCTCAAAGGCTCCTCAGCCTCCCTCAACTTTCCCTGCTCCTCCCCGCACCGCCCGCCTTCCTCCCTTCTCTCTCCCAAATCCATCCAACGCATCGCCGCAGCTGCTGCGGCCGCCACCCCTCTGCCTCAGTCTCCGCCATCCTTTTCCTCCTCCTCCACCACGACTACCGCCGACGCCGCAACTGTCGTAACAGAAGAGGAAATGTCGTCGTCGCCTCGCCCACCGGCTGCGGCGGTGGACAGTTTGGTGGACTTCGGAGCTTTCCAATCGCCTAAATGCTTCATGGATCCGACATGGAACCCGTTCGAATTTTTTGCTCCTTCACATCAAGCAGAGGAGTTCGACGAGATTGGTGATCTTAGTCTCTGGAGCTTCTGCTAATGGTTTCTTCAATTAGTGATTCGAAAAGCTTTAATTTTTTCTTTTAATTTTTAAAACCAAAAAACTAACATGGAGATAGAGTCATTCGGCTTCATAGTTACAGTATGGGGAAGTAAATGCTTCGACATTAATGGAACTGCTAACATTTGAGGGCTGTTCCTTTTGGGCTTAATTAAAGTGTGCTTCAATGGTCTTGATTTGTTTGGTAATTTTGGTATATTTGTAAAACTTTTACTTTTTTTTTGAGTTATTTATATGTTATTATAGTGAAAATAATGAGGAGACGAAGATGACTTGGCCATTAATTTGTTCAGGCTGCTTTATTTTGTTTCGTTTGATTATTCAAGTTTTCATTTTAAAACTGCTATAAAGATGCATTTTTTTTTCTTTTTTTCCTTTGAAGGAAACAATTATCTTTATCAAAGATTATAATTAGCCATTGGATGAAAAAAAAAATAGAAGGAACAAAGCATAATTCTCAATCTTTTATAAGACTTTGTTCTCAAAACGTACAAATTTTGATATAAATGAAGTTCGTGTAGTGCTTTCTAAGTTCTTTTTCATATATTTTTTTAAATTATATAAAAATGTTTATTTAAATCAAATCATGATAAAATATTTTATTTTTCTTATGATGTGTATAACATATAGCTCATTATAAACTCTTGTATAATTTTATTTCAAAATGGACAAATTTTAAATAAATTATCCCCATCTTCAACTTTTTTGAAACAAAAATCCTATGAGAGTTATAAATTTTTAAACAAGCAATATGTATCATTTTCTTAAAAAATTGAATTCCTACATTTATGGGATCAATTATATACAAAGATTGATATATATATATATATATATATATATATATATATATAAATTATTCATCTTGTTAATGTACAATATATCCCAATCTTTACTCAAAAATGGTTTTCACAGACTCAAATTTCATTGAAAAAAACAATTCCTAAAACAATTCTAATACTTCTTCCTTGTTGGTAGAATTGCTCTAAGCAATACCTCACATATATATATATATATATATATATATATATATATATATATATATATATATATATATATATATATATATATATATTCTCTGATTTTTCAACTTTTACTTTTTATAAGGTGAAATATAATATATTTCAATTTTTTTTGAAAGAAAGATAATTCAATTATTCACCAAAGCGCATTGTCCGACAGCTTTCAATCTGTTTAAGGAAAGATAAGTATTTTGGAATTGTCCACGTCAAATCTTTATGGGGGAATGTCATTTGACTAATCATTCGCCATGCACATTCATCAACTCGTGTCCTCACGATGTTATGTCATCCACGAGAGGAATCGAATGTGGTCATGAGTTCATGTGCCCATCTAAGACAGTGGGTAAGGAAAGATAATTAGCAATGGAGGAAGCTTTTATATCTTCAGTACCGCTTTGATGCGTTTTCTTAAACTTTGGTAAAGGATGAGGTCCTCTTTGCGTGTGCTGTTGGCTCAAAAGTTAAGCTGTTGGAATCTGCCTTCCTTCATTGACTTGTTCTGCACGAAACGCGTTCAGTACAGAAAATTCACTTGCTCGAGGAAAGAATCCTTTAAACATAATCTGAATATATTAATTATATGTTAATAGATTATTACGCGCAAATTATGCTGTCATTTTGCCTTGAAGGTTTGGTTGAACATCAGGCGATGATGAGCGCGCATTCCATCTGGATTTTGTTGCCTTCGAGCGCACGATAAATTCTGCACTTTTATGTAATGAATAGTAACTTTGTATCATAGTGAACGTGAGCCTTTGGTTTGTGTTAAGACTTTTAATCATCCTGTTTAACTATACATAAAAATGGTTTCAAGGTTCTCTCAATTGATCTTGAACCTAGTTAGAACTGATTGAAGGTAGATTGAATGGATCTCAATTGTGCTAAATTGGACTCATTTATTCTGATTTAAGTTCTATTTGATAAAAAAAATGATTGGATTTTGGATTTTTTTTAGCTTTTAGATCAAATTTTTAAACCATCTTAAGATTATATAACATTTGACATAAAAGATTATATACAAGTTTAACATGAACTCATTTGACATAAGAGATTATATATATTTGATTAATCTCAAGATAACTAGAGTAATTCAGGCATGAGTCAATCAAATAAGATTAATTTGTTAATTTAAGGGTTCTTTATTGAAATATATTATAAGCGTAGAGTAAATAAAATATGAAATTTTGAAGCTTTTGATCTTTGATTGAAAAGAAAAAATAAAGATAAAATAATATATCTATGAATTTAGAGTTTTCATTTTAGTTCATGTGAGCTCCGAAAATTTGCCACCGAACTCTCGACAAATGAAGAATTGATGATTTAAAATGTCGGTGTAATTTTCAGAAAGCAGATGTAATAGTAAATAAGATACAACCCAGAGATTTCACTCTCATTTTGGGAGGACTTTAGATCTAGTTCCAGGTTTTCTATATGCGCAAGCACCTATAGTTAATTACCCCTCTCAATATTAAGAGAGAACTTTCGATTAAGTCATTAAATTAGCTTAATGCAGCAATATGTAACAACGTGTGAGTTTTGAAATTTAGAATTTGGAATTTATGAAAACCTGGAACTAGATCTAAAGATTAAATTTCATTTAATTAGTTTTTAGATTAATACTTAATTTGATCTAATTTGATTTGAAATTAGAATCACATTTTGACGGAAGTATCCAATCTGATTGAAATCACCATTCAACACAGCCATTATCGGGATAGATGCATTATTTTGATTATTTAATTATTATTTTAGATCTTGTCGACTCTATTGGTTTAATAATAAAGGATCAGATCTACTTATCGTATAAATTAAATTTACCGGTTGTTTCAATATGTTGAAATTATAATAATTAGATTTTTTAGGTTTTGTTAACGGACCGGTCTAGATTAAGATCGTCGAAACCCGCACATCCAGACATTTGAATCTATTGATAATATCGGGGCCCATGCGGGTGTTTAATAATTCAGATAATTTTTATTTCAAAATCAAGATATTAATTTCATATTTTCATTTAATTCTAATTTAACCTGCACAGCCTTTTTGGACATTAAAATTTACACTTTCAATTTCTATGTCCGAGCACATGGAGAAGTTTTTAGCATATATAATTTCATCTAATTAATAAAATCATTGATTTTGAAAATCATAATTAGAATAAAATTTCTTAATTTTTAGATTGAAGGATGCCCCATAATTTATGTAGAATTTAATTTAGTGTCGTCTTCTATCTGCTTATATAAAGAATTGCAGATCTGATTGCGTTTGGTTTAGTTTGTAATTTAAAATATTGCTCGCGCTTAGTTTACTTGTTGAAATTTCCAATTCTCTAAACTTTCAAATTTATTTACGAGTAGGTTCGAATTCTTTCATATTTGAGAATTTATCTCCGAATTAGTTTAAAACAAACTATTAACAACTCTTGTATGAATCTTTCAATCATTCATTAAGGAGCTTTAATTATGCTTGCCAACATGTTACTTAACTTCTTCATAGATCTCTTATATATAAACATAACACTTACCAAATTTCTTATGATTTAGTTTTGTATTGAAATACAAATTCAAGTGGACTTAGAATATAATATGCATGACTATCAGCAAGCCAACAAGTTATGCTTATGAGTAAGCTATCAAATAATATTCTTGCATTGATGGCACTGATGAGAGTTATTCAGTCTTTATATAAGAGCGATCAAACTCAATTTGACTTTATTTTAAATTCCACATCAATAGCTCAATATACATAACCAAACTTCAAATTTATTGCAAGTTTCTTATGTGTTTAGAGTTGATTTCAAGCCTCACTTGTAAAGTCCCTTTTTAAGTTCATTATAATCTCCCTTTTTATTTCAATTTAATATTCACCTCTATGTTTATTTTATTAGAATTTCAATACATTTAAATTTAACTGTAGATTATTTTATTTTGAGTCTTTTAGATGAATTTTGATTCTTTCAAGTCCATAATTTAATCCAAAATCCAGTAGAGTTTCAACATTATTGTCATCCGATAGAGCATGGCTACTTTGACTTTCTAAATCTGGCCTTTATTGAACTTAGTGAGTGATGTTTTACGACACCACAGTCATCTTCACATCCACTACACCATATTGGGCATTAGCGGGGTCTTGAAACCTGCATTGGTATCCAAATATAGGGATAAGGATAAAACAAAGTCTGACAAAATTTTGGCAGCATTTCAACATACGGGGGCAACATTTAATAATTTATTTGCTTAGTTTTACCCGGCAATGATAATATCTCTAAACATTTGTCTTCTTTTCACAATTGGGCATTAGCAGAGACTTGAAACCTGCAAAGAAAGATACAATCACATATATATCTCCACATATTCACATTTTCATACACATATTTTCATACATTCACAATCAGTGATCATCATAAGTTTGCATGATATTGCGGCTGATCTAGCAACAATATTAGCAATAATAGGATTTGATTTTCTCTTTATCAGGTAATGGGAAGAATAAGAGAATGGGGAGGGCTAAGCAATGAGAGAGGACTGCTTGACTGCAGGATTTGAATGGAATTTAAGTCAGATTTAACTTAAATTCCAACCGATTTGAAGGAATTGAACGGGAAAGAGGGAGAGAGTCTTGGCTTAGAAAAAAATGGACGAGAACTTGCTTGTGAGAATGAAATCCTGCATGAGAAAGGGGAGGAGAATGAGAGAGGAGAAGCGAGCTTGTGACAATCGGGGGTAATGCCTCGTTCAGCATCGGCTTGGGACGGACGAGATGAGGGATCAAAGAAAGAGGGGAGGGTTTCAGTTTGCCGTTGAGGGGAGAAGAAGAACCGAGCGAAGAGGAGAACGGGGATACCTTCGATTGAAGGAAACGAAAATGAAGTAGGGGCTTGCGGTTTTGCTTGCGATTTGAATGAGACGGGCTGAATTGAGAGGGAGTGGTTGAGAAAGGATCGAACGAAGCTTGGAGGGAAGTGTTGAGAGGAGATCGTGCGGGTGAGGAGGAGGAAGCCGAGGGTCTTGCGTGCGTTTGAAACCGAGCGCTTGGCTTGGAGCTCGAGCGGGATCGTACGAAAGGGGATGAAGCCGAATGGAAGAGGGCTCGGGTCAGACGGGCTGTGCGAAAGGGGAAGAGGTCGGTTAGGGCTACTAGATGTAAATATGTTTTTTTTTTTCCTTTTTAAATCAATTTTCTAAGTATGTAATCCACCATAATATGAATTTTATGACGACCTCAATATAGGGTTAGTATATATGTTGAATGAAGATTATTTTGATGTTCTGGACGTAACAGCGCATTCCGTTTCGCAATCGGAGGCCGTTTGATTCAAGTCGGCGTGAAATCGGGTAGATTTCAAATTAAAAATGCGTGTCGCTGCTTCCAATCTCTCGACATTAGTACAGACTAGTCCGAATTGAGTGCGAATAATCTCACTTGATAGATTTCAACGTTTCAAAACTAATAGCCTTGTCAATTTGTGAGCGAAGGTTTTTTTTGGTTTTAGTCGGCCTCGATCTCAATATATGCGTGGCGTTGGCGGCTTCGATACGATCGATCATTATGTTGTGCAATGTTTATATTCCGACCAGTTTCGATGTTTTGAACATAATGACGAAGTCCGTTTGTCGATCGGAGATCGTTTGGACTAGTTTTAGTGACGTCTAGAGTATTTCAGCCTTGATTTGTGCGTTGTCACTTCCAATCATTCAATATTTGTACAGACTCATCCGAATTGAGCGTGGATAGTCTCATTTGGTAGTTTTTGACGTTTCAAAACTAAAAACCCAATCAATTTTGTGAACGGAGGTCATTTAGACATCATCGCAACTTCTCGACTCCGATATGTGCGTTAGCACATTGATAACTCGATTGCTTTCTCGGTTGATCGTTAGATTGTGCAATATTTATATTCTGATCAATTTCGACGTTCTGAATGCAATGACAAAGTCCTTTTATCTATTGAAGGTCATTTGGGCTGATTTCACCGATGTTTGACGCATCTCAGCTCTGATTTGTGCTCTGAAGAACCTGAAGTCGATTGAATTTATTTTATAAGTTCGATTCGAGTCATGTGGTATATATGAAAGTCAACAGCTCATTAGTGTTTTCTAGATTTGGCAAATTATTTGAAATATATTGTATGTGAACTCACTAAGGACACCAAGGTGAACTAGGGGTGTGCATTATTTGGTTTTAACCAAAAAACCAAACCGAACCAAATTTTTTGAGTAATTTGGTTCGGTTTTGAACTTAGTAATTTGGATTTTGGTTTTAATTAATGAAAATTTTGGTTTTTGGTTTTCGGATCGGTTTGTTAAATAAAATTTTGGATGAAACCAAATAAATTAAAGTAATTATATGTAATACGATATTATTAATTTATGTATAATAGGCTTATCTATTATACACTTATTTTTATTTATTTTTGAATACTTAGTAAGTGCTTTTTTGGAGGACCATTAATCCAAATTTCTAAAATATTTTGGTTTCATAATATGATAATATGGTTCCATCAACTTCAGTTCAAAACATCGTCGTTGTAAATAAAATTAGTTTTAAAATTTTTTTTAAACATGAAGTAGTTAATTGCATTTTGATTATGTTTATATTATTTTGTTTATTCTTGTTTTATCTGATAAAAAATTATAAATAATTTTAAATGTAAATCGATTTATCTAAAACTAAACCAAAATAATCGAACCAAATTATTATTCGGTTTGTTTGGTTTTGCATTTTATTTGATTAATTTGGTTCAATATTTTTAAGAATTCAAAATCAATCAATTTTAAAAATTTATCATGCAATCTATCCAAGTCAACCAAACACACACCCCTAAGGTGAACACTCACTGATCTCATTGCATGATTTTGAGGCCTCATTATATTGATCGCCTAGCCCTTGTCATCGAGACTAGACAAGTTGAACTACGATTCTTTGACCTTTATGATATGCGTAATGGATTTTTGAACCGGACCCTACTGTTTTCGAAAAGAATACCTCTTTGGACCACTTATTTTTCTCAACTTTTAATTAATAGTTTACATTATATAGACAAGAGGATGATTTTAAAGAGAATTCATTCACTTTTTCTGAAGATTCCTCCCCTTTTAGAATCTTATTAGTTCGCTATAGTGATTTAGCTCTCATTCTATCTGGAGCTTCTAAATTATAAGAAACGAAAAAAAAAACAGTTAAAACAGTTTTTATATGTTTTGGATATTTTTAAAAATAAAATTTATCATCAAATATATTTTATTTATAAATAATATATATATTAAATAAAATAAAAATAAAAAATAAAAAATAAAAAATAAAGATACTCCCAAATAGGCCCTAAATGAATTTGCGCTCAACATGAAGCGTATAACTACTGTGTAAATTATCAAATCCCAAAACTATTATCTCATATATTTATTATTATTATTATTATTTGAAATCTCACATGAAATTTGGCTAATACTTTCTAGCCTGAATTAGCATTCAAGTCAAATCAGTTTAGATGAGTGATCCATGCCTAATGATAACAACTAGGTCTTTGTCTTGATAAATCTAATGTCAATCTATATCAGATTAAAGATTGAATTAATACCTGAATTTATATTGGAATAAAATAATGGATTAATAAATGTTATATGAATCATGATAATGGATTAATAAATCCTTGGAAAAAAAAAAGAGAGAGAAAGGCAAGTGCTTACTATACCAACCAATGCAAAACAAGGGAAGTTACAGCAATTACAGTGGTACAATAGCAGAAGAGTAGTTTCCGTGATCTTGTTAAATATAGCCTAATTAGCTTAATTCTGAAGCAAAAAAAAAAAAAAAAAAATTTGTTATCTCACTTATTTATTCTAGGCTAATATTTTTATGTAACATATTCTATTAAATTATTTCTAACATTTTTATTAATTGAATAAGGGATATTTTTTTGCTAGTATCTTCTTTTCGGTTATTATTATTGTGGGCTCTGAAAATTCGCCAACGATCTCTCGATTAAGAGAGTAAATTAAATGCCGGTGAAATTTTCAGAAGACAGATGAAATAGTAGATAAGACACTACGAGAGATTTCACGCTCATTTTATGAGGACTTCAGATATGGTTCCAGGTTTCATATAGGCGCAAGCACCTATAGTTAATTACCCCTTGTTGACCTCCACACGTGTCATAAGTCGAGTCAAGCCTACAATTCGACGGACTTCGGAGATGGCAGTACGCATAAATTGAGGCTCAAAATGCACTGGACGTCACTGAAAATGGTCGAAACGACCTCCGATCGATGAACGGACTTCGCTATCGCATTCAAAATGTCGAAACTGATTAGAATATAAATATTGCATAATCTAAAGAGTAACTGATCAAGCGATCGAGCCATTAATGTGTCAACGTGCATTTCAGAGTCGGGAGGCTGCGACGATACCCGAATGATCTCCGTTCATGAAATTGATTGTGCCGTTAGTTTTGAAGCGTCAAAAACTACCAAATGAGATAATCCACGCTCAATTCGGACGAGTATGTGCAAATGTCGAATGATCGGAAGTGACAACACGTAAAATGAGGTTGAAATGCACTGGATGTCGCTAAAATCAATCCAAATGACCTCCAATCGACGAACGGACTTTGTCATCATGTTTAGAATATCGAAACTGGTCAGAATATAAGCATTACACAACTTGATGATCAACCGATCAAGTGATCAAGTCGTTAACGCTCCTACACGCACATCGAAGTCAAGAGGTGCCGACGCAAGCCAAATGACCTCCGTTTGTGAAATTGATTATGCCATTAAATTCAAAATATTGAAATCTATTAAGTAAGATTATTCACACTCAATTTAGGCAAGTCTACGTGAAAATCGAGTGCTCGAAAGTCGTGACACGTATTTTGAGCTGAAATTGACTCAATTTGATGATAACTCAACACTGCGAAAGTAAATTGCATTGAAATATCGAAATAACCTTGAATATATATATATATATATATATATATATATATATATATATATATATATATATATATATATATATATATATATATATATATATATATATATATATATATTGATTATCTAATCGTGTCAGCATAAAATTCACATTAAAGTCGATTAAGCAATAAAAGAATATACTTAAAAGCCATAACCTTACCTAAATCCACTCATCTTACTCGGCCAATTCCCATGTAGCCCTCAGTCTCCCTTCTTTCCCCTCTTCCACACAGCAGCATCAAGCCTCTCCCCTTTGACATGGTTCGACCAACCTTTCCCCCCTCTCCCGTTTTCCTCTCCCACTCCCTTCTTCTCTCCAAACCGAAGAGGCTCTCCAATTTTTCCTTCTCTGATTTTCCCCTCTCTCCAAAAACAGAAAAAAAAGGAAAGTTCTTCCTCCCTTTCTTCTTCTTCCTTCTTCCTTCTTCTTTTCTCTTCTTACCTTTGTCATTTTCTCTCTTTCCCTCTCAAAAAAAAAAAAAAAAAATCAAAATCGAAATTAATCCCTCTTCTTCTTTCTTTTCCATTCCATTTTTTCCCCCTCATTCCTCCATGTTGACCTCATTTATAGAATGAGCTCTCAACCTCTCCATCTTAGACATAGGACTCATCTTAGACTTTAAGAGATCCTTAGCCTTAAGACACATCTAAGGATTAGGTGGACACTCAACCTAGGCCTAGAGACTTAGAAGAGTTAGCCATAGGAATAGGTCATGCCTTAGGGGTGTTAGGAAAATTTGTCTACTTTATAGATTGAACCAAATTCCTCACTTCCTTTCTTCAAGTAGAACTTAAATTGGTTCCAACTTAATTGATTTTCTCCAAACTCAAATCAATTCTAAATGATTGAAATTCATGATCAATTCCAAATGATTGAAGCTTATAATTCAAATCCAAATAAAAAATCTTTCCTAAGTCTTTTGATTCCTCTGGACTTGGACTTTCAAATCTAAATCAATTCAAATTCAAGGAGTTTTCTCACAACCCATTTATATTCTCATTTATATTCACATATATAAATGAAATATAACTTCAAATCAATCAAACCAAATCCCAAATTTAAATCCAAATAAAAAATCTTTCTTAAGTCACTTTGATTCCCTCTGAAGGACTTAGCTTAAATCAAGTTCAAATCACTTCAAATTCATGAAATTTTCTTATAACCCAGTTCTATTTTCATTTATATTCACATATATAAATGAAATACAAATTCAAATAACCAAAACCAACTCCGTAAATCAAACGCAAATTCAATCAAAATCCAACCAAAGCCTTTCAAGTCAAAATCTTGAACTTAGCCAAACCAACTTCAAATCAAGCCAAACTCTTGATTTTTCTTCATGATTCAATCAATCCTACAATCATGAATCCAAATCTAAACATAAACTCCAATATACAAACCAAAACTAAATAAAAAAAATCAAACCCAAGTCAAGCTCATGTTCACCCTTTTGAACTTGAAATTGTCAAATGAATCAAAACCCATTTGACTTTAAATAACTTGCAAATGGATTTATATTTCAATCATAAGTCCATATGCGAGTTCAATCAAACTCAAATCAAGCCAAACTCTTTTTTTTTTATGATTCAATCAATTCTACAATCATGAATCCAAATATAAACATAAACTCCAATCACCAAACCAAAACTAAATCCAAAAATTGACAAGTCAAGCTCATGTTCACCCTTTTTAATTTGAAATTGTCAAATGAATCAAAACCCATTTGACTTAAAACCACTTGCAAATGGATTTATATTTCAATCATAAGTCCATATGTGAGTTCAATCAAACTCAAATCAAGATTTGACTAAGCCATTTGACCTACTTAGGCTCACTTGACCCAAAGTGACTTAAAGTATCCCTTATGAGCCAAGTTCCAATCTTAACAAAATTGTATTAAACTAAGTCCAACTAAGCCTCACATTATGAACAACAAGCATCGTAAGATGATCAATCACTCAAATTGATCAAACCAAGTCAAACCTAAGGGTTGACCAAGTCAACACTTAGCCAAAATGAAACCTAAACTAGCCAAAATCCATCATAGGCCAAATTTACTGAAACCATTGATCAAAAGTCATTCATGATCAATGTTTGAACTTGACCAAGTCAACATTTGAGCCTAACCTAGCCCAATTGGCCACTTGACCCAAGTTGACCCAACTTGACTTAAAAAGTCAAAATGTGTCAAAACTTGATTTATGCCAAATTAATTGAAACCAATGGGTCAAGTTCATTCCAAAATGATTGACCAAAGCTCCAATTTGCCAACTAGACCTAACCTAGCCCAATTGACCTTGAACCTAACTTGACCTAAAAGGTCAAATTGAGCCAAACTCAAATATAAACTAAATTGATTTGAAACATAGATACCAATCCATTTCATATGACCAATAAAATCTAACCCAACACATGACCTAACCCAAATAGGTCAAATGGGTCAAATTGGTCAACTTGACCCATTAGACCTAAATGAACTCAATTGAACCAAAATTAAATATAAATCAAATTGAATCAAACCAAAGACACCAAACATTGCAAATGGTCATATGAACTTGACCCAACCCTTGGTTTGGCCCAATTTGACCTATTGATCAACTTGACCCAAGTTGATAATTTTGACATAAATGGGTCAACATGAGCCAAATAATATCAAACCAACTCCAAAATTCAATGAAACATGGCCTAACCCATTTTTCAATCATACCAAACATATTCAAATTGAAACTCAAGCTAAATGACCATTTTACCCCTTGGCCATAGGGTAAAGTTTGTCCAAATTCACTTGGAATTTAGTCAAATCCTCTTCATGATCACTTGACACCCTCTTAGTGGACCAAGTGGACACTAGTGAGTGTGGTTCACCTAACCCAATGGGGTTGGGTCAACCCAATCCAGCCTAAAGCAAAAACTGACCACCTCACTTGAAATTAGGCACATGGAATCCCTCCTCCACTTGAATTAAGCACATGGGAGCTCCATTACTCCACTCCTTTGGCCAAACTGAATGCAATGACACTTCTAACAGCCTAACAAACCCATGGAATGAGGTCAATTGGATCAAAATGGTAAGATCCTTCTCAGCCATTCGATTGCTCTAGGGGGGAGATATACTCCCCATAATTCCAATTCATTTCATTGTTCTCCAATTCGATTGAGCTTAGGGAAGTCAGAGCAAGCCATTGCAAGCTTCCCCAAGATTTCTAGAGTGAGTTTGAATTTCCATTTTCTCGATTTTCTTAGATTTAAAATAAGGGAGCTCCACTTGAAATCCATTTCACTTAATACTCAAAACCAATCTAATTCCTCCTTCAAACACCCTCAGAGGATCAAATCGAACTCACCTCAAGCTTCATACAAGTTCTCCAAGCAAGGGAGGAGTGCCTTTGACCAAGACCGAGCTCAAGTGAAGGTGAAGTTGGTCCATAGGAAGATCCATCCAATTTCAACACCTCAAACCTTCAACAAGGCTTCGTCTCCCCTAGAGGAAGCTACTTCAAGGGAATCGAGCACCGGTGATAGCCTCCAGCGAGATATGCCATTAAACTGAGCTTAGATTAGCCATGGTGTGGAGCTTTGTGAAGTAAATTTGCATCTCATGAGAAACTAGCCATTGGATGTGATATCCCTTGTATGGTGAATCCAAGCTCAATCGAGCTCGAATCTTCCCCTAAAAATGGACGGCGTCCGTCTCTCACAGGAAGATCAAGGATGAATCATGGACCATCCATCTGTGCATTTTGGATGGATAGTCATGATTAAAACACCTAGGATCCAAGGATTAACCCATAAGAACCTTGACTTAATCGTCATGCGATCCTTGACCCAGGCGGGGAGAAAAACCGCACTTGCTGAGCGGCTATGACTACTTAAATAGCTCCGTCAAACCACGTGGAAGTGTGCGTCGACCTCCGAGATGGGATTGGCTGTATAATTAGGGGATTAAATTACCTAATTAATTATGAAAACTTCAAATATTCATATCTCAGTGTAGAAAATTAGAAAATATGAAATAATTTACATATGAAAGATAATTGAATGTAGAATATTATAAAATTGATTTTGATGGATTTTGAATAGTGTTATTTTCTAAATTTGGATTTTATTGAGAATGTAATTAGGCTAATTACTCTCTCATTATTCCATTAATTAATCTCAAACTTCTCATGTGTATTTAGTGGGATGACTTTTGCCTCTCTAATTTTCTTGGGATTTATTAATATTTTAATTAGAGAAATTGCTAGATTCATTCTGAATTACTCTCTTAATATAATTAAGCCTAATTAAGTATGTAATCAGTGGTTTAATCCCCTAATTGAGTTAATTAAGATTTGTTTAAATGAATAGAAGGTCCAGAGAATAATTTAGGGATATTTTTCTTAAGCTATTCACCCCATCTTTCTTCTTTAATCTAAATTTAATTAAGGAATTAATCCACTAATTACCTACCTAATTGATTTGATAAAATTTTAAAACCCTCCAGAACTTAACTAATTCACTTTGGATAGATGCTTGGTTGTTCAATAACCTAAGTACATTATGAAAATCAAAATCCAATTGACATGTGTGAGAAGGGTTATGAAATTACTTAAATTAAACCCCTTAGCTTAATTAATCATTAATCATGAGCCAAATGCATTAGGCCATTTTCTTCTTAGGTGCATTGCTGGTTTAAATTCATTGTATGATTTTATATCATATCATTGGCTCATACTTATTCGGTTAAATATGCTAAGGTGGTATAGGTAAGGGGTAATTAACACACTTAATTCATACCTTAACTTAATCAAAAATATAAAAAATCATCTAATCATCTAAAGATTAAACCAAAATGCCATACACATGGGGGAAATGAGTTAGGACCAGAAAACATTCTTTCACATTTCCTAAATCAAACATAAAACAAATTCAAAATAAAAATCACATTAAACAAACTTTGATTCACTTTAAACTTTCTTATTTCATAGAATTATCTTTAGGAATTAATTAGGGTGAATGAATTTATATTGATTTCATCATTTTATTTCTTTCATAGCATGCTAAATATGTATGCCATATGAAATTCATGCATTCATATCTTTTGAAAATCAAAATGAAAATGTAATATTTTCTTTATATCAAATTACATGTTTTGGATAAAATAGAAATATGAATGGCTATTATCACTATTTAATTCAAAATTATTTTTGAAAATTATAAATTAATTATCAAAACTAAAAGGTATGCTACTTATATTTTATTTATAAGCTTGCATGTGAATATAAAAATGTAACTTATGTTTGTTTCCTTTCTTTCCTCTTAACATGGATTTGAATAAGATTTGCAAAGTGTATAGTTCTTTTAAAAGAACACAACACTTGTTTAAAATCTATTCTTATCCTCTTCCATGCCATAACTTAAGAAGGATCTTTACATTTACATATAAATTGCATAAACAAACCAAAAATTAAATAAACATAAACTTGGCATCTTTTATTTTTTTTCCATTTATTTCTTTTATAACACACATATGTATTTAAGGAAAGTGGTATATTAGTCTGGACAATCTCGGGATTGTGAGGCTTTAAGTAGCCCTAAGTAGGTCTTGTACCATACACCCCTTGTGTTAACAATGGTGCGGTACTCACTTATGCCCTTCATACATACACATGTGCATATGAATAAAGGATAAAAGAATACCCCTTTTTCTACTTAATGAAAATCATGCATCATAAAGCATTTCAATTTTTTTAAGTAACATTTCCTAGCATTCAACATGAAGTGTGCTAAACATTTCTACTTATATGTATAGATATGTTTAGGATTCATTCATATGCATGTTACACATGTTGAGAAAGAAATGAAGTGATGTGTGTTTTGTGATATTAGTTAACCTTATCTAATCTTAAAATGCCTTTCTTTTTAAATAGGTTTGTTTAAGGAAAATATAAACTTAGGATTAATTAAAACACATAATAAGACATTCACCAAGCAAAACCAAATATGAATCCACTTTAGAAATTACTTAAGGTAGGGAAGGAAAGAGAAATCCTCTTATCTTTCCCCCTCTTTACAACTTAGTAATTAATTATAGGATTTACTTAAACCAAATAAAAAGATAAACTAAAATCAACCTAAATCAACTAAACACTTAAATGGAACCACCCACTTAAGTTGAACATATTCACACTTAGAAAATCTAAGCCTTAAATCCATAGTTAAGCATACCACACAAATCTTTCATAGCACACACGTTAGACTAAGTCACCACTTCTAGCTTTAGGTTAGAGCGATGCATAATTTGATGTTTACTTTTATTTTTTGATGTATTATTTCTAGTCTGGATGTTAGGGTGTATGTGCATAGAATGAATGGTAGGATGATTTAGTCTAATCATTATTTTCTGCAGGAGATTGTGCTTAAGGGCTTGTAATAAAAATATAAATTCTTTTGCTGTGTAGGAGCTTATACCCCTAAGCATAATCCAATAGGCCAGGTGGACTTGGTTACCCATGTGTGGCGTGCTAAGTCTAATATACATGCTTGGGAATTATATGGTTTATTTAGCTAATCTCTATTTTGCAGGTGTTAGTTAGATTTACTTTTTCTTTTCATGTACTTTTGCAATTAGGATTTTAGAATGATTGTTATGGGAGATTAGGATGAGCATTGATTATAAGATCATATCTTATGTACCATATGATTCCATTGGAGTATCCACATTCCTACCATCCAAAAGAAGGAACCAAAAGAAGAAAGAAGAAAGAAGAAAGAAGAAAAGATGAAGAAATGAAGATTGAAGACCCCCACAATATGAATTCTTGCTTAATTATAATTAATTAATTTGTAATCTGGGTTGTATAAGGGTAGAGCTCGGCTACCCAATTTGTTTTTTGGGCTTGTGCGATGTGCCAGACCACAAATGGCCTTTTATTCTCTTACATTAGCTTTATAAAATGTTTGATATTTTGTTTAGCTTGTGTATTAAGATGACATGTTTTTCTTGTTTCTTCCTTGCTTGATGTATGGCCTGAATGATGATTAGGCTCTTAGAAAAAAATAAATCTTCTACTAAATTAAACAACTCAAAATTTAAAATAAATAATTCATAACCTCACTTAAAGCTTAAGTTAAAAATCAAGATAAAAGAATTAGTAACCCCTTAGCTGGATGCGTACTTCCTTTTTTAATATCATGCATAAAAGCATATTATTTCACTCTTGAATTGGAGGGCTTCCACATTTGCCAGAGAACTTGACTTGACCTTTGAGATCCATGATAGAAATACACCTTCTTATATTGCTGATTTTGGCCCATAATTTTATTTCTCATGCATTGGGCATATGAATCCTATAGCCCGAGTCAAATGATTGTTCAAAATGAAAATAAAATATGTAAAAATTTTGCATTAGAGTTACATCATTTGAAAGCATGTCCTTACATGATCTAGTCTCTTTAGGAAGTATATTTAAGGGTTTAGTCTCTTTCTAAATAAATAACAACTTTGTTATCTTGCATAAACATAAGACTTGCCTATATATTTGAAAACCGTAGGAGGAGTTAATTGGCGGCTAGCCCCAGATGATTGTAAGTCCAACAGTCAGGTAGTTTATCCTCTGTTGTGGAGGTAAACTAAATACCCATTTTCACCTTAGATTTAAGTCGTGCTTTTGGCCCTAAAGCTCCATAGATTTAAGTTCTGAGGTTGCTTCTCCCCTCTACGGTCCATAAGTATAAATCCTTATCTCTTAGGCATTTCCATAGCCTTGTACTATGGAATTTAAGCCCTAACATTCTAATAAAAATTCAACTAAAACAAATTAATTCAAATTCCAAAAATGTAAAAGCCCAACCATAGAGTAGTCTGAGGTGCTTACTAGGCTTCCTAGTATCTTAATCATCCCCTACTTATTTTCATATGGCTTCGATAAGAATTCCTTCCTCTTGATTTATCCCACTTGACTCTCTAAAAATAAACCAATCAATTGATAGTCTTACCTTTTTGAAATCTTTGGAGACAATGATCATTTACCTTAATCAAGAGTATTCCTAAGGATGTAATTAATTATGAAGACTTACCTCCATAGGGAACGTACCGAACTCGATTTAAAATAAACCTTACTTTACTTTTTCATGTAAAGTAGGGGAATAATCTCTGGTACATATGCAGACCCATTATCTTTAGGAGTCCTTATTGAGGTGATCAGGTCCATTGTAGGGTGGTGACTTCTATCTTTTGAGATAGTACACCTCTTCTCAATTTCATACCCAATCACCCTAATAAGAACATCTATGGATCTACATGGTGTCCAAATGCAAAGAGTATATTTCTATCTTCATTTTATCCACATAGATTGAAGATGGAAGTATAAGCTTAGAAGAAAAATGAAAATTTTTCACCACATATTTTTCTAACGACTTCGCTGGGGAAGGTTACTCTCTCCATCTTTGGTAAATGATCATTATCTCCAATTATCAATAGTAGGTTTTGTATGAATTCAAGACTATCTTTCTTTCCGTTAGCACTTAGCTTATTTCATCCTTAAGTTAATCTAGCCAACATCTTTAGGTTTTAGGACCTCACCCTGTGTTGGTCTCAAAATCCCCATTGGGTTCCCCAATGGGTGAAAATAAAAGTTTAATAAAAAATAATTTATTAAAGACTTCCTCATTATCATTTCTTTATGGTAAGGAAAGGTTCATTCTAAAATAATAAAGACAAAGTAAATCCTTCATAAAAATCTTGCTTTTTTAAAAAAAAACACTCTTTCAAAATGCACATAATAAAATATTTTGCACAAAATTTTATTTCTAAATCACCTTCATCTAACAATCTTCATGATCATTATATGTAGGATTATCTTTACAAAAAAAAATTCCAACAATCACATTTTTTAGAAGCAAAAATGAACTCCTTCACTCAATTTATTTTGATGAAGACTTCATTTTCAAAAATAAAATTCCAACAATTATGTTTTCAAAAGCAAAAAAATTTGAAGATGGGCCTTTCCATTCAATACATCCAAATGTGTTGGATGGATGTTACATCTTCAAGCAAAATCACAATTTTGAGATTCCACTCAACACATTTCACATGTGTTAAGTTGAAATTTTCAAATTTTTAAAAAACACATATGAAACCCCTCCATTTAATATATTGAATGGAGGTTCCATTTTCAATCAAAATCAAAAATAAATTTTCAAAAAACACATATGAATATCTCCATTCAATATGACCAAATTTATTGAATGGAAATTTCATTTCCAAATAAAATAACACTATTTTGAAATACCACTTAACATATTCCATATATGATTAGGTGGGAATTTCCTCTTTCAAAAAGCAATAATCACACATGAAAATACATCTTTGAAAAATAAAACATAATTGATTTCTATCTTACATACCCAAATTTGTTAAATGGAAATCTCTCTTTTCAACATAAAAAAGAAACGAAAATTTTCAAAATATATTTGAAACTTCATTAGCATATCCCATTTGCTAAAGTGAAATCTCCCTTTTCAAAAATAAAATTTTTCAAAATACATTTGGAACTTCATTCTAGCATACCATATTTGCTAAAATGAAGTCTCTATTTTCAAGAACAAAATTTTTCAAAATACATTTGGAACTTCATTCTAGAATTTGCTAAAGTGAAGTCTCTCTTTTCAAAACACATTTGGAACTTCATTCTAGCATACCCCATTTGCTAAAGTGAAGTCTCTCTTTTCAAAACACATTTGGAACTTCATTCTAGCATACCCCATTTGCTAAAGTGAAGTCTCCCTTTTTTAAAATCAAAACAAAAAAATTGGAAATATATTTTTGGAATTTCATTTAGCACACTCAAATTTGCTAAGTGAAATCTCCATCCTACAAAATTTTCAAAACATTTGAAACTTCATTCTAGCATACCCCATTTGCTAAAGTGAAGTCTTCCTCTTCAAAGCACAAAAATCTGAAATACATTTTGGGACTTCATTTAGCATACTCAAATCTTGCTAAGTGAAATCTCCATTTCACAAAATTTCAAAACACATTGGAACTTCATTTTATCATATTATATTTGCTAAAGTGAAGTCTCTATTTTTAACTAAAGTGAAGTCTTACTAAAGAGGAAGGCAGTAACAGTTCTTACTACGGTAGTGATTGTGCCGGTATCAGTGTCAGTGTCAATGACAACATCAGTATGCCCCGTGGTTCCCCGTGCTGCCCTAGTTAGGGCTAGCAGCCACTTGTTAGCACCTTCCAAGGGGAAGGATCCCCTGATCTCATGGATTATCTCCCTTGCTTTTGAGGTTGGGTCTAGTTATTACTTTGCTCACCCCACAAAGACCTCAAAGGAGGAACAAGAACCGCATGATAAAGTAGTACCATGCTCTCATCGTTAGGGAGATGGAGGTAGCTACATAATTTTTTATTGAGGAGTTGCCCAGTTTGGTTTCCCACTGGTTACAGCAAACCCATTCCATTCTTTCTCTGGGTCTGACAGAGAGGATGCCAGGAGTATCTCTGCTTCACCTCCACTAGCGATTCAATTTCAACCACCAGTTAGTCAGAGTAGAAGGTCATATGCCATCCCTCATTATATGCAGTTGGCGAGCTCTGACGATCTTAGTCTAGGGCTCAATTTGATTTAAGATCTATTATTCCTCCCAGCGTGGGGAAGCATCTTTGACAAGAGAGGGCCAAGGAGGCGGCACTTTAGTTTAGATTACCAGCCAGGAGAGGCGGAGGTTCATCCGTCAATCAGTGTCCCCTACACTCATTGATTTTTTTGATCGGTGTGCTACCTGCGTCGATCATACCAGTAGTACTTTGTTCACGGGGACTACCCATCACAGGAGAGCAGCTCCTATTCTGAGAGATTCAATGGTGTCACCACCACACCGCTCTACCCCCCGTCCGTCATCTCCGATCCATGTTTCAGCATCTCCAGTTCCGCCAAAGGCCATGAAGGCCACATCTGGGGAGAAGAGGACCCCGTTGGTGATTCGGTTATGACCGAGAGATCCCATCTCATCTACAATGCCTACTGTGGTGAGGCTGAGCTCTCCGCTCGACCTTCTGCCCTAGTAGCAGTGAAGAAGGAATTGTAACCTCGAAGCATAGTGGTCATCCCTTCACCACCACCACCGCAGTGGGACATAGAGATGATTGCATCAATTACAAAAGGAGAAGGTGACAACCCAGTTGCACCTATGATGATAGATCCTCCTAGGAGTGTCACCCATGCAAAGTCAGTGACAGTTAGGAGTGTATTTCTTCCAGAGAGTATAGCCCTCATAGGGTTAATTCTCCGACAGTAGGGGAGGTCCGGTGCCTCACAGTACATGATAGTGATCCCACCACTGGTTAGCAAAAGTCATTTGTGCTAGTTCTGATATATCATTCTCTAGATGATATGGTAGCCCATTATTTCATGGAGAAGAAAGAGATCCTAGGATATGACTGGTCTGATGAGGAGAAGATCAGTTTTGATCCCAATGAAGATGATTTATTGAGAGATTCAGTAGGGGTTTGCATGGTAAATACCAGGGGATCTCTCCTCAGAGAGCAGCATACTATGGAAGGTGTTGAAGCTGAGCTGAAAGACACATCCCACTCGACCCAACACCTCCTAGCACAAATAAAGAAGAAAGAAGAAAAGATAGATAGGATGGAGAAGAGGCTCGAAGATCTATTAGCAGCTATCTCAGCATTCCAGAACCAAGCTCTGACATCTCATCCTACCATAGCTGAGACTAATCAGCCAGAGTTGGTGCATGTCTTTAACCCAATACTTCACCTCCAGTAGAGCAAGGTAGCACTAGCATGTATAGGAAGATAGTGGATAGAACCTCCATACAAGAAAATTATATCAAGTCCATGGTTGACCAATAAGTGAAAGAAGCATTGGATCAAGCCTGAGGAGGATCACCAGTTCTAAATGGCAGACCCTACCATGAGGAATTTGATGCAATACAATATTCTAAGGGTTTCACGCCACCTTCTTTTAAGAGTTTTGATGGCAGTGGGAACCCGAGACAGCATATCATGCATTTTAGAGCTATTTGTTGCAATGCTGGTGGAAGTGACTCTTTACTCTTCCGTCTCTTTGTTAGTAGCTTAGCAGGGATAGGTTCTGATTGGTATGCTAAACTTCCCAATAGTTTAATAAAGATTTTTGTTGAGTTGGAGTAACTGTTTATCGAAAGGTTTGCTGGAGTTCAGCAAAGGGTCACAATTGGCGATCTCGTTGTGGCTCAATAAAATTCTGGTGAGTCTCTCGTTGATTATATTCTCAGATGATGTAATTTGAGTATGAAATGTGAATCACAACTATCTGAATAGCAAGCCATTGAGATTTTGCTTAAGAATATACATGGCCCAGTCACCTTCATGCTCAAAGGTTTCACCTTTGAAAATCTTTGAAAAATTAGTCAACAGAGCGGCTAGTTTGCAAGGAGAAGCCAAACAATTACCTTCTCTAGATCTACCAACAAAGTCAAAGCCGTAGAAGGTATATGAGAAGAAACTTGGGGCAGTGATAGTAGTGGATAAGGGGAAACAATCAACTAGAGAGAAGTTTGAGAGACCTCATGCTCCATAGTCATCGCTTCCACTTCCTCTACTACCACTGAGGCAGCCTTACCGACCATTATAGTAGCCTCCACAGCCTAGACTGCCTCCTCCTCAGCCACATCATCAGCAGCAGTGGTACACATACATGCCACCAAGTATCTATGGTTCATCTACTCTTTTAGATAAACTTAACAAGCCTTATTCATTTAAAAGGGAGGTAATTAGGAAGATCTTTAAGAATCTCTTAAAGAAGCTTGATTTTCTGCTACCTGAGCCTAGGAGACCAGAGGAAGTGGGAAAAATCCATGATCCTAACTTTTGCCCCTACCACCATGTGCTAGGTCATGTTTGGAAAGATTGCTTCACATTTTAGGATTGGCTTGAACATAGCTTCAAGACTAGTGCTATAGTCATCCCGAAGGAATACCTTGTGGAACAACCATCCAGTTCCATTAGGGTAATCCTTGGGGATACTTGCGATCCTTCCAAAACCAAAGAAGGTTGAGATATCTCTTTATCCAAAATCCCTAAGAAAATTGTATCAAAGATCAAGAAACTTTTCTTACAGGTGCCTGAGCCAGTTCAAACCTTTAACATTAAGAAAGGTTTGCAAGTTGCCAGAGCCAACTTAGGGAAAGGAAGAGCTCAGTAGTAGCAGTAATAGCCTTTGCCAGCCCTGGATAGCCTAGTAGCGCAACCATTGACCGAGTCCAGCCTCCAGTCCACCATTGTAGCTACCACATTAGTGACTATTGCTACTTTAGCTAGTTCTTCTTCTTCTAGTAGACATCTTGTATTGACAGATGAGGGCATCAAATCCCTCGCCCCTCTTACTTTACTTGATTTCTAGTCAGTACCTCCTATCAAATCCAAGAAATTGAAGAATAAAGCTAGCTTGTATTACATCTGTGTCACTTGTGATGGGTTGTTTGAATCTATTCCTAATAACTCTTTAAGTCTAAATAATAACTATAACAAATTTGATCTTCCTTTTTCTGATTCAAAGTCAGATTTTATTACTCTGAATACTATGTGTTCACCTCTTGAGATAGACTTGGAATCATTCAATTCTGAGGATCCCATAGCTGTAGGTGAGCGGCGTCTGTAGAACCTTCCATTACACCCGAGATCACCAAAGTCAACCCCAGTGGCAAGGTTCTACCTCCTAGGCACACCTCAAGATGAGGAAACAAGTCATTGGTTGGGAGGATCAAGAAGCCCCTCCACAGGATGCTCCACCCTTGGATATGCTTATGGAGGATCATTCCAAGGTGGACTATAATGTCCTCTCTCAGTTAAGAAAGTTGCCATCTAAGCTAAGCATATATGATGCCCTTATCTTATCCAAAGAGATAAGAGAATCATTAATCAAGACCCTCCTTAATCCTGAGATATGCTTAGCTCAGCTGACTGCTATTGGTGAGGAGGCATATTATTATAGAGAAGCTCTGGGGATTACTTTCATAGATGAAGACCTTCTTTTAGGGGACATGGAGCACAACCGTCCCCTCTATATTACAGTTGACATGGGCAAATTCAGAATTGCTAGAGTTCTCATTGATCTACGTGCATCAGTGAACATTATGAGTTAAAGATCTTTGCCTATTCGAGGATCAACATCTCCACACTCCAAGGAGATTGGATGATGTTGAGAGAATTCAATGAACAAGGCGAGAGGGCTTTAGGTTCCATAGTGTTACCTTTGGAGATAGGTGACTGGAAGACTGAAACAAAGTTTTATATCATTGATTTGAATGTTCATTCATTGCTTTGCTCGGTAGGCCTTGGATACATCAGAACAGGATAATTCCATCCTCCCTCCATCAGTGCATCAAGTTCAGGAAGGATGGGATTGAGTATTGTGCCAAAGGAGATGAAAAGTTTTTTTTAGTTAGAGGGGTTGAGATATATGAGGATGCAACCTACTATCTTTCTCAAAACATCCTTTCTTGTGAACTTGGAAAAAACTCAAATTCAAAAGAAAAATAAAATGAAGAAAAAGAAAAAGCAAAAGAAAAAGAAAAAAATAAAATCCAAGTGAACAGAAAGAGGAATTGAAGAAGAAATAGACCCGCATATCACATTCCGCCCACAGTTCATTCCATCATATGAACATGTGGGTAGGATGACTCGACCTCCACCATGCAGAGGTAGAGGTAGAAATACAAGCAGTTCTAAAGGTGGAAGACTCCCTGGTTGGCCATTAGCCAGGGGTTATGTTCTAGTTCATAGGAGTACCTTACTATTCACATAGACTTGGAATCCAGCTTGGAGGATGAGTCTAATGTGATTAGCATACCAACCAACCCCTCTCAGCAGGTTTCATTAGAGGTGACACTCAAGTAGGACAGTGAGGAGGACTGGGTCTCCAGACAAAGCAAAGTATTCAAATCAAATGTATGTTAAACTATCAGGCATCAGTTAGGAACCTTAGCTCTAATCTCACTTTCACCCTAAAAAGTTGAAGGTTTAGTAGTTAAGGAAGCCCCTAAGTCTTCCAATAATATGAAGTCGAAGAGATTCTTTTTGGGATCATCCTCTTCAATTCTTAAAGTTGATGTAAAACTTGAGGAGAATTCATACAAAGAATTAATGGAATTACTGTTTGACTTTTACTCGCCTTGTGTTCATAATCTTATACAGAAAGGTTTGGTTCCTTATACATGGTGCAGGCACAGGTCAGATTATTTTGAGAAGCTATGGAGAAATACAGGCAGGGAAGCATAATTAAGATCAGGATTAGGATTCAGTACAGTGGGTCCAATCGATGATGATGATTACTGCTTAGTTATTTCCAATCATTTAGTCTGATATATTCTTTTCACACAACACTAACTCTACTCTTATGAGGATGTGTGTTTAGAAATCTCAGATGATCCAAATGATCTCCAAATCAAAGATGCACTGCCAGAATTTGAAGATGAGATTCATTCAATGATTAACAAGCTTAAAAAAATCAACCTCGGGATAGAAAAAAATCTACACCCGACATACATCAATTCGTTGCTGAATGAAGAAGAAACCAATGACTTTGTTAGGCTATTGACGGGTTTAGAGACTACTTTGCATAGAATTATGAAGAGATGCTCAGATTATCTCCTAACATAGCAGTCCACAAACTAGTAATAGATCCTAACGCTAACCCTATCAAGCAAGCTCCTAGATGCATGCGATTAGAAATCGAACAATAGGTCATTTTTGAAGTCAAGAAACTGATCTATGCTAGTTTCATGAGGGAAGAAAAATATCCTACCTGATTAGCCAATGTCATACCATTTAAGAAGAAGAATGGCCAAATTCACATATGCATCAATTTCAGGGACTTAAACAAGGCATTTCCTAAAGATGAGTTTCCTCTTCCTATACCAGAATTAATGGTGGACATTGCCTCATCTCATACAATTTTCTCCATAATGGATGGGTCATCTGGCTATAACCAAATCAAGATGGCCCTCGAGGATGAAAGAAACACTACTTTTTGAATCTCGATCAGAATCTATGTTTATAGGGTCATGCCTTTCGGCCTCAAAAATGCTGGTGCTATATATCAACGGGCCATGACTTAGATCTTCAATGAACTCATCTATCATCAGGTTGAGTGCTACGTTGATGATCTAATAGTCAAGAGAAGAGAAAAGGAAGATAATCTCTTTGACTTGAGAGTAATTTTTGAATAGTTAATACAATTTAGCCGCAAAATGAATCACCTGAAGTATGCATTCAGAGTAGCTTCAGGGAAATTCTTTGGTTTTATTATCTGACATTGGAGAAAAGAAATAGATCCAGAAAAGATCAAAGCTATCATAGAAATGCCACCTCCTAAGAGTTTAACTCAACTCAGATCTTTCCAAGGATGGTTGGCATATCTAAGATGCTTTATTTCCAACTTATCAGGGAGATGCAAGCAATTCTCAGCACTTGCCAAAAAGGATGCCAAGTTTAAGTGGGATGACAAGTGTCAGCATGCCTTTGAAGATATCAGCGATTTGGTGAAAGCCGGTTTTAGCAGCCCCTATCTCGGGCAGGCCACTCATTCTCTACACTACTGCATTGGATGACTCTCTTGGTGCTTTGTTGGCCCAAGCTAACGACGAAGGGAAGGAGAGTGCTCTCTACTATCTCAGCCGTCATCTGATTCCTACTAAAGCAAACTTCACACCTATTGAGAAATATTGCCTAGCTTTGATCTTCACATCTCAAAAGCTGTGACACTATATGCTTTCTCATAAGGTGAACTTAATTTCCAGAACCAATCCACTGCAGTATCTTATAACATGGCCAACACTATCCAGGCGTTTGGCATGATGGTCCACGATTCTCTTGCAGTTTGATATCACATTTGTACACCTCTATGAGATAAAAGGATAAGTACTAGCAGATTTCTTAGCAGCACACCCATTTCCTACTAAATCTCTGTTTAGTGACGATCTCCTTGATGAACAAATCATGAACTTAGGGAAGGTTGACAACCACCGAAGGGAGATGTATTTTGATGGTGTATCTTCTTTTCATAAAGGGGAAGCACCACGATCTACTCTTTCATGAAAGACAGGGGTAGAAATAGTTCTCTTAACTCTAGACCACGATGTGAGGATATTCTCATAAGCGCGATAGGTGCAAAAAGAACTCGGCCGTGGTGTCACATGATAACTACCATGCATGCTTTCCATAAGCGTGGTGGGAAGACCTTAGTACTCCCGATGCAGCCCCTTACACGGAGATGACGCCGGGAGGCTACCGAATTTCATTCCAAACACCTGCATATTGAAGGCCTATGCATGCTTTCTTAAGCGTGGTGAGTTTAGAAGACTCTCTAAGCCGCAATGTCGCAAGACACTGACTATGCATACTTTCTTAAGCATGGTAAGAAGACTCCAATACTCCCGAAGCAGCCCCCTATGTGTGAAGACACCATGAGGCTGTCGAAATTTCATCAAAATAGAGATTGATAATTAATGAAAATAAAATAGTTAAAGAATAATATTTGAAGCTTAAAAAAGTAATAAGATCATTGATTGAATTAAGTACAATATATTAAACTATTGAGACAAGATTGGGCTTACAATTATCTGACTGAGTCTACAACAAATTAGATATTTATCCAATGCAAGCAAAATATTTGAATGAACAAGAAATACACTATGCCATGAAACATTCAAAAGAGTTGAAGTCGAAGATGATTAAGTGGATATTGCATGCATCACTAAGTGTTATCATTTAATCTAAGTGTTTTGATGGACTAACAAATGCTCAAATGAAGTGAGCTCCATATATGCAATGCTTCATGATTCATTTAAATGTCTGAAGAAGAAACACATGTGGCATAAGATAAATCAGATATCCAAGTTTTTGCCCTTGAGATATACATGAGTGTTCAGATAAAAAGATTATATATTGTATTAACTTTGAATCAATCTCAAATGAAGTGAGCTCCATATATGCAATGCTTCATGATTCATTTAAATGTCTGAAGGAGAAACACATGTGGCATAAGATAAATCAGATATCCAAGTTTATGCCCTTGAGATATAGCCAGAATCCACCATAGGCCAAATTGATTGAAACTAATGACCTAATTTCATTCATGATCAATGTTTGGACTTGACCAAGTCAACATTTGAGCCTAACCTAGCCCAATTGGCCACTTGACCCAGGTTGACCCAACTTGACCTAAAAAGTTAAAATGTGTCAAAACTTGATCTAAGCCAAATTAATTGAAACCAATGGGTCAAGTTCATTCCAAAAATGATTGTTGAACTTGACCAAAGCCCCAATTGGCCAACTAGACCCAACCTAGCCTAAATTGACCATTAACCCAACTTGACCTAAAGGGTCAAATTGAGCCAAACTCAAACTTAACCAAAATTGATTAGAAATAAATATACCAATCCCTTTCATATGACCAACCAAACCTAAACCTACCCATGACCTAGCTCAAATAGGTTAAATGTGTCAAATAAGTCAAATGGGTCAAATTGGTCAAGTTGACCCATTTGACCTAAATGAGATCAAATGAACCAAATTTAAACCTAAATCAAATTGAATCAAACCAAAGCCACCAAAATATTTCAAATGATCATATGAACTTGACCATAACGAAGCTGAGTATGAGGCTTTGATTACCGGTATGGAGTTAGCTATCACAGTGTGTGCTAAGAGCATCAACATCTTTAGGGATTCTTAGTTGATCATCAACCAGATTGCCGGGTCCTACAAGGTTCTCAAACCCAAGCTTCGTCATTACCATGAGTATACCATGAAGGCTTGGCCCAAATCCACAAGTCACCATCTACAAGTTCCAGGTAAGAAACGCTTGTAGATGCTTTGACCAAACTTGCCAAAGAATTGGCATGTTCGGAAGATGAGTCCATTCCAATAAGGGTATAAAATAGACAAGTCCTATCTCTTATTGATGCTGAACTCATTGAGAGATTTTCTCTTGAATGGAAGGTTGCCGTTGCCTATAAGGATAAGGAGCTGGATTGGAGGTAACTATTCATAGACTATTTGATAAGCGACAAACTACCTCAAGAAAAGTCACAAGTTCATCAAGTGAAACAAAGAGCTCTCTCCTTTGCTCTTGTTGATGACACCTTGTACCGACAGTCCTTTGACAAAATATGATTACATTGTTTAGATAAACACAAATCCCATGGCATTGTAACCAAGGTACATTCAAGTCTATGCGGAGCACATCAATTCGGTCTAAAGATGAAGACAAAGATCAAGAAACTAGGATACTACTGGACTTTGATGATTACAGACTGCATGGATGTAACTAGAAGATTCCATCAGTGTCAGGTATATGGTGTGGTCCTATATCAACCACCCAAAATTCTACACCCTACACTAGCCTCATGGTCATTCGAGTGTTAGGGTACCGACATTGTGGGTCTGATCGACCCTCCTTCTTCCAAGGGTCATCGGTTCATTCTAACTTCCACTGATTACTTTTCCAAGTGGGTGGAGGCAATCCCACTTAGAGAGGTCACAACAACAAATTAAATGAGATCATTTTCTCTCCTCAATGAGAATCAAATCAAACCCCTCATCCCCTTGTGGATGAGTTGAACCTGTTTGCCTAGTGGAAGGTTCACATATTCTATCCCTAGTGGATTCCTCCTTCCCTCTCTTATGTTCTTGACATGAGTAGAGGCACAAGATAAATCAGATTAAGAAGCTTGACATAAAAAAAATCATTTAAATTTAAACATTTTAAAAACATGAATGCATGAATCAAGTGACATACAATATTTTACATGATTAGAGAAATAAATAAATACAAACATGTAATTTATTCAATTAGATTAACTCCTAAGGATAACCTATCAAATGAAATTATTTAAAACAAACTAAAGCTTTTAATGTCACTTTTAATTTCATGTTTAATTTGATTTAAGGAATGTGAGAAGATATTTGTTAATCCTAATCCCACCTCAAGTTTGTAAGTTAATTTCATTTAATGAGAGATAATTAGAATGATTTTATAGATCAATTAGGTTAAAGTATGAATTACAGTAATTAATTAACCCTTACATATGTTACCTTAAGATAATTAACCAAATAATTATGAGCCAATGTGATATGAGCCCTCAAAAGATAGATTTATAAACCAAATAATCTCATTAACTATGTCATATGAATCCAAATGTTTATCAACAAAAATGTTATTCATTACAATAAAGTTGTGTGGTTAAAATGTTAGGATGAACATGTCAGACAATTTGAAAAGATTGTGACAACATATTATATTATATCATAGAGATGATAAAAATAAACTATATAAAATATAACAATAAATAAATAAATCTTAGTAGTTCGAGCATGCATAATGAAGGTCAATAGATAAATGAATAGAACTTATCCAAAAAAAAAATAATAATAATATAACTCTATGTTCCCATTGTGAACATCATAATAGAAAATTGATGGACCCAAAGACAACATCACTAACAAATCAAAATTAATTTGATGGGAAACATCAAATAACAACCTATTAACATGTTTAAACTCATTATTAATGATTTGAGGCTTTATATGAGGTAATTTTGTAATTTTGTATATCCAATAAATGCATAGTGCTTTAGCTTGTTTTCCATGCTCATCAGATCTCTAGATACTTAGATTCATTCAAATGGGTAAATATAAACTAAATAATCCAATCTCTTACCATTCAATATTTACAAAAATCAATATAATGAATGAGGATTTCTCCTTAAGTTTTGTGGCATTGCACAATGATATGTAACATAAGAATGCAAACTAAAGGAGCTTAGAAAATATATCATTATCTCTGTTTTCAAATAGCAAAATCAATATTAACACCTCAATTCAGATTTTATAGTATTCCTCACTTTCCAATAAGTAAATGTATTACTTAGATGAAATATTCTTAATCATTTATACTAATATTATTTTCTTGATTGTCGATGCAGGCAACTCACATATCTCTTTTCTGGTCCATTAAAAAAACAATCTTTCAATTTCTTGAAGGTGGCGGCGGTGATATCCGATCCACGGTGGCGATTCCTCTCTCCACGTCAAGTAGCTCCATGACTTGTTCAACCCACCATAGAGGTTGTTGGTGAACCTCATCAAATGTTTGATGTCGTGCGTTGGAAAATACACAAGATAATTGAAGAACTCCTCGAGTGTCCGTGGTGCGGGAAGTTAACATTTTGAGAAGATATCCGAAGTCGTAGCAACAGTGGAAAGCGATCCAATGGACGGAATCGTTTAGCAGTGGAGGACATGATGAGTTTGGCGAGAAGCGGCGGCGACACAGGCGGCGGTTCTTTTCAAAGTTCATTCCGCTTTGGCGGAAGCTCGATGGATTGGGAGACACGCTTGCAGTCGAACTCTCGGAAGTTGAACTGCCAAACGCAGGCGAGGGGAGAGCCGAAGAGGGGAGGCCACCGGAAGAGTTGGAGAAGGTGAGCCCCAGTTGTATGAGATTGAGATGGTTGATGTTGCTTTTAAGAGTGCAGTAGTGGTATTCTGCGGCTGACTGGAAAATACCTACGGGGCGAAGGGGACGCCGGAAACTCGGTATCCATGGAGATGAAGGGTATTCGTCGACAATGGAGCGGATTAGAGAATTCCTCCTCCAGGTTAGAGTCCCATACCTCGCGGATCTCAACGGACTCATCGAAGTCGCCGTTGAGCTTCTCGAGGCTCGACATTATGCTCTCGCAACTAAGGGGGAAGCCAAGATAACCTCAAATCCTGCCAAACAACAAAAAAAATGACGACTTTAAAAAAATCCTTCAGAAATCAGAATCTTATATCAAGTTTCTCCTCCGTTATACCTCAAATTCCGGATCTAGTAAATCGAGGCATTGGAAGGGTTCAACTTGAATCCGCAACTCTCTCACGGACTCTTCTTCTCCCTCGCATGACGCTCGTCCCGTCGCCTCTTCCAGCGAGGGGCGACTATCTCGCTTCATCGTCGAGGATTTCGGAAACTTGGGCGACGCGATCTTTTGGAGGCAAGAGGGAGAGAGAGACGAAAAATTATTACGTGCCGAGTCCGGATGCGACCGGATCCAATCAAATTTTTTCTTTTTTTTTTTAATTTTAAAAAAAGAAAAATAAAAATAAAAATGGAGCCTTCTGATTGGAGTCCGTTATTTTTAAGCACAATTTAGTATTATTAATATATATATATATATATATATATATATATATATTTATATGTAAATACATTAAAATTGTGTGATATATATATAAATCTTTCTATATATTAATTAGAAAAATAAGTTAATTTAATTAATATCATATAACTAAATTTAAAATATTTTAAATAAATTAATATATTTATGATTTAAATTGATAATTAATCGATGAACACACGTTGAGATTATTTCAAGTGGTTGATTAATTGAACATTTGAAATTAATAAGTATTGAATATTTAATTCATTTTAATGAAAAAAATTGAATAAAAAAATCAAAATAATTTTTAACATACATTTCATAGGTTGTAAATAAAATATATTTTTTATCATAATTAAAAAACAAAATATAGCAATAAAATAAATGAATAATACTGATCTAAAGAAATAATGCAATAAAAATTATCCTAAAATGACCTAATCATTACTCTTAATTATTTGAAGTTGATTTGAATGATTAGGATATGCTATTTGTATATATATATATATATATATATATAGGTATTATTAATTAAAATCCTTTCCCTTGGTATTATTTAAGTTCTATGTGCTTTTATATAAGTTAGTTATTGTAATGTATTAGATTTGATTAACCTCGGCATTGGTAAAGGAGGTTGACTTAATGTCTATGATGGGGAATGACACTCTTGAACAAGGTAGACAATTTAATAACTTGTATCCTATGATTATTTTTTAAATATAAATATATTAAGAAATATAAAAACTTATTAATTAGTCTATACTCATAACAATATTAACTCTTCCTGCTAAGATAATTAAATATGCTAAATTTAAATTCGACCTAAACTCATAAATGAGCTAATATCATATATAAAAGCCATCAAACAGATCTAATTGAAGCATAGGCCTTGATCAACTCATTAGATTGAACGACTTAAGTTTGTGTGCATTCAATAACATGCACTTGAGCTTATGAATGTGTTTGATGCATTTGTTAGGTCACAAAAGCCTTTTTTTTATCACCCTAAGTTGATCTAAGTTGGTTTATTCTCATTAGTTGATTTCTCTCCTTAAAAGGAACCAAGCATTCATGTAGTTTAGTCAAGCTCCACTTCTTAGAGCTCACATTTCTAAGAAACTAATCTTACATTTGATATTAAATGTTAGAATAGAGGGATATAACTAATGCACTTGTACAAAGCTTAAATGCTTTTTAAAGTTTCTTATGAATATACTCTAACCTAAGGTAACTATTTTATTAATGGATGAACTTAACAACATAATATTTCAACCCTTGATAACTATGTTTAAAGGATGTTAATCAATCTAAGCCTTCTAACCTTACAATAGTAAGGATAATAACTCATCTAGAGTAGACTAATCATAATGAAATTAAAATTTGCAAGAGTGAAGTATAGATAACTAAAAGAGAGGGGGAGGGGCGAAAGTCCATAAATAATCATTTGTCATACTTTCCTCTTTCATTGAAAGTCCTTCTCAAAGAGATGTTAGCTCACACACTTAAACTACCAATTTTCATTCAAAAAAAAGAATCTAAACATTATAAAAGTGAAGTATATATAACAATTATAAGAGAATACAAAAGCCATAAAAATATGGTGATGGTTGGAAATATAAGATAAATAAATATTTGAAAAATTTGAAGAGCATTTTCATAAAGTTTATGTGAGTATAGTCAATAGCATAATTGAGAGAGGGAATCCAACAACTTCTCATAACTCAAAAAGAGAGGAAAGAGAGGGGAGGGGGCGCAAAGCATTGTAGAGAGAGAGAAAAGTAGTGTGTGATGAGGTGCCAAGATTAAAAGGTGATGTGAAAGTTAAACAATAGTAAATGGTGGTAAAAATAACTAAAAACCATGGTCAAATATATATGCCAAGGCCTTCATATTTCTTTTTGGATATTGAAGTACACACCTAAAGACTCAAGAGCCTTCCCTTTAAAAGTCTCTCACTTCTCTGGCAGACATTCAATAAGTTAGTGATAGCTAAACTCTTAAAACATTCATTTAGTTGTATTTTTTACTCCTTCAATTATTCTCATGCACTATAATTTCCATTTGTTGCTACATAGAGATAGATCATTTAAGCTATGTTTAAATATTTGATTCAGTCCATTATTCAATAAGCAATGGTAGTAGAGACTATGGTAATTGCATATGTAGAATTAGAAAATTCATCAATTTAAGAGTAAATAAATCAAATTTGCACAAATTCAAGTAATAATCACATAATAGATTTACAATGTTTTCTCATAATAATTTTACAACTCATTTTTAAGTCAACTGCAACAATCTCAAATGGACATTAAAAAAATGAGGTGAGCTTAGTAATTGATATTATCAAAATCTTTCAAAAACAAATTGAACTCAATATGAGAACAAAATTAAGAAGATAAATCCAGAGTCCAACCTCATTCAGGGGGCACTTGCTTGGTCAATTTGATGGTTGTTTAAGTGTAGTTAATTCTTCATTTCACCTCCTTCCCTCCACTTAAATAGTAACCCAATAAAGCTTTAAGCCAACTCCTCAAGTAACAACAATGTTCACAAACTTCCTCTTTGCAAAAGCTAGCCATCATTTGTTAGGGGTACCATTAGACACAGTAAGCACAACTAAGCTCTACCACTTACCTCCTCCTTATCTACTTGGATAATTTCTTAAAAGCTCCATATTTTCAAGAATAATGACATAAATCTTTGCAGAAGTAAAATATATATTAATCAATAAAAATGTTCAATTTTTTAGATCAATATTGAAAGGAAAAAATAATAAATTGTCAAAAGAAAAGTATGTAAAGTATGTCTGCTTCTTGTTGAGATTGTGGAAGAGTAAAGAGTCCAGGAAAAGGAAAGCCTTGTTCTCCAGGTATTGGAACATTTTCAAGACCCAGGTTAATGATTACTTTGGTTCCCACTGCCAATGTTCAGCAGCCTTCAAGTTTTTTCAGGGCCACATTAATATAAAAAGTAAGGTATATTAGCAGCTTATCTGCGGTGCTTCTAATGTCAAAGTTTCTGAATAAGACATTAGCTCGATAGAAGGATATTGATTCATCAACAATATCAATCTTGTCTGCCAAAAAAAAAAAGTGAATGGTGATGATTAATAAATAGAATATGAGAGAAAAAAATTCTCTAGGAAGATATTTTTGGATAGAAATCTAGATCTGAGGCTAGAATAGGGCCCTTGATGTGAGTTTTTAGTGGGAGAAGAGGGCATCCACAGGCTTTGGTTATACCCGCCTCATCAACAAAACTTGAATGGTATACACTGTAGTATCAATTGACAATTAGATCAAATTCGGGGATTGTGCAAGAAATAAGAATTTTAAGGCATGAGTATTAAGAATTCCAAGAGAAACAAAAAAAAATTGATATTCATTATTTTCCACTCTTAAGTCCATTTCAGTAGTTAACAATGAAGTTAAGGGAAGAACCACATGTAACTTTCTGAAAATGACAAATTTAGTATTGTAGACTTGATAAATAAATGACAAATTTAGTGTTGTCAACTTGATAAATCAAGCTTACAAATCAAGGATCAGTTCAACCTAACTAAACTCCCAACCAACCGGTGAGTTGCCATCATCAGGTCATCTTGCCTATAACATCAAGTCATCGACCCATATTTTAATTTCACCACTTAAGCCCATAGTGATAAGCCAAACCTATTTAATATTTTTAACATATCGTGTTATTAAATTTGATACTCCTATTAAAGTTTGGAAAGACCATGCAAAGCTAGACATACATGGGTTTTCAATGAACATAAGCCCCACTTCAAAAAAAATATTAAATTTAGCATTAGGTCACCTTGCCTAGAGGGAAAGATCATAAGACTCACCTTTCTGGTAGCTTCGCCAGCAAGGCAAGATTGTAAGAACCAATATTTTGGGAGACTTACAAATAGAACTGTAAGCCTCATCAATCCAATTAAATTTGGTACTTCAAATGAATATATGAGCTTCCCAATACAATTTATATTCTAAGTCAATATCATGCTACTAAGCCTAAATTAATTATAATTAAAAATAACAAAAATCCATATAAGTCAAATAGACCTGTAAGCCTCATCATTCTAGTTAAATTTGGGTCTTCAAATGTATATGAGCCCAAACACTATTTATATTCTAAGTCAATATCATGCTACTAATCTTACTAAATTAATTATAATTAAAAATAACAAAATCCATATATCCCATAGTTGCTAATCATTTATTGGATATTACAATATAATCACCAATGATATTTCTAGAATGACAAAACCATGAGATTTTGATCGACTTCATCTCCATTCCACTAAGCATGTGCCTTTTAATTAAAATCCAAACGTTGGCCTTGAACCTAGGTATGAAATCATGTTCCGATCCTTGATTGAGTAATTTCCTACAAGCAAGAGAGTTAATTAATTACAAGGACTTGCCTATAAAAACTATGGCCTTCTTGTTAAATTAAACTTAATCTACCTCATGAAAATGAATCTTAATCTCAAGATGGGGATAGTATTTTTCTAAGCAAACAGGATTAATTACCATATTCCAAGAGCAAAGAAGCCACCATATCTTTACATGCAATATTTGTTCAACCAAATACATAATTTTATTCAATAATTCATATAAAGCATGGAAATATTTATAGGCTTCTTCAAGCCTATAGCTACCCAAGGCTTATTTATAATATATCCCTTGAAACCAATAAAACATTAATGTTTAGATTGACAACTTGTCATAATGAAATTATAATGAAAATAACAAAAAAAAATACAAAAAATACTTCCATAAAGATGAGATTTTGGCTTAGTCAAAATAAGAAGATAAAGTAGTTGACGGAGCATGAAATCTTTCAATATCCTTTATTCTTTGCATGGTGAGGTTGACCTTAATATCAAAAGATTCAATTTAAAATTTCCATTTATTGCAATTTGACTTTGGAGAGAGATGGGTCAACTCATGCTCTTGCATAAAGAGTTGTGCACGATGAGTCCAACTATTAATATAGTGCCTTAGTTCGTGATCTTGTTCTTGACCATTGTGTTGGTATTACATCACAATTTATATTGACTATCTAATATGTTGCTTCCTAGAGCATCATCTTAGTAATTTGAGAGTTAGAATGCGCCATAATCGACCTCATAGATCTACCTTCTTCCCCAATGCATCGATTTATCCCCACACCAATCGTATTTTTCAAAGTGAGTGTTAAGGCAAAAAAATGATGATTCTTATGAGATCATGTTGTTTTAGATTTAAGGTACTATGCGAATTATATGTGATAGTGGCACAATCTCATTAGAGCTAAAATTTACTAAATCATCAAGCGATATAAGATTCACACTATTCCTCAATATATAACCCAAAAAATCAAGTATTTAGCAGAGATAATCAACAATACTTTGATACACTACTAGAGAAGACCCTCTCAAAAAAAAAAGAAGACAAAATGACATGTCAAACTAACATAAGCTTTAAAGGCCTCACACCACATATAAAATTGTAACAAAAGCCACTCTAAAATTGCTTGTGTTTGGAAGATAGGCAATACTCCCTACTCCCTCTTAATGTCAAGCTACCTTAATAAAAAAAATGATTGTCTAAGGTTTACTGAACTTAAAGCCCTAGATAAAATATAATTTCAAACTCATCAAAATTTGGAAAATTACAAGGCAAAGATGACTAGATCTTATTATCATATAATCAATACAAGAAGCTTCAAAATGAGTAAACTAATTCACATCATTGAAAACCTATAACTCCCCATTGAAGTCGGTGAGAATTTTAACTGAAGAAGGTCCCTTCATCATTGAAAATGCATAAGAGTGACCTAACAACTTACTTATATAAAAGCTATAAGGCCTATGTGTCTTATACATGACTACAATCTCAAAAAGTATTATATATTGTTGGTTAAGCCATTATGTGAACTAATCAAACATAAAGCCAAGCTGTTATTAACATTGCTAGCTTAAAGAACTTAAGTGCTTAAACTATGATCATCCTAAATATCAAAAGAGTAAATAAGGATTATATCAATTTTTTTTTTCAAAATAGAGGTAATTTTATATAAATCTTATTCAAAAAATTAACTTCACCGTCAAAATTATGGAAGTTAACTGGCAACTCATATTTATAACAAAATAAAATTACTCATAACAATGGCTCTTTAGCTCAAAAGCCTAAAGGTTAACTTGTTTTTATTAACTAAGTGACACTAGAATCGGAATCAACATGTAAATTTTAAGATTACAAGTCCAAGTATTGAGCTTACAACTCAAATAAGATATGCCTAAAGATTGAACTAGCAAAAAATTCTTAGCTCACAAAACTAAAAGTCGAACTATTTTGTTGATTCAATAAGCTCAAAGAGACAAATGGACATAAAAATCTCAAGCTCAACAAGTCCAATGATTGAGCTTGAACATAAAGTTCTAATTTAATAAGGTTGAGGCAAGGGTCAAACTTAAAAAAATTTCTTAGCTCACAAGCCTAAATGTCAAGCTGCTTCAATATTTCAATGAACTCTAATAGAGTACAACCCTACACACAACTATGTACAACCTTATTTTGAGTTCACAGGGTTGTATACCGTCATGCATAACATTGATAATGAAATAATTTTCATAAAACATGTACATAATTATGTATAACTAAAATATGGGTGTAATGGTCAACATATAATTATGTCCAACACTTACAATGAAATATTTTGCCGTAAAATACATGTATACAACTATATAAATTCTAAAATAAGTTTAGAGAGTAATACATGATTGTGTGTAATACAAATAATGAAATAAATTCGCATAAAAGTTTGTACAAAGTTGGGTGCAACTTTTATTTTAGTTTAAAGTTGTAAATAATTATGTCTTATACATAGAATGAATCAATGTCGAAAAACACTTGCATACAACTATGCCCAAGCCTTACTATGTGTGAATAGGGTTATGCCTAGCATCTAAAATGAAATAATATGTCATAAAATACTAGTACACAATTAGGAATAGTCCTTCCAATTTAGAGGATTGTATACAACCAGGATGATACCAACAATGAAATAACTTTCAATCAAATATATATACATAATTATGTCCAATCCTTTTAAGTACATAACTTATCATAAAATGCTTTTACATGGTTAAGTATAACTCTTACTTTAAGATTAAAAGGTTATGCATACTTTTAGTGCAGCACTAGGAATGAAATAACTAACAAAAAAATAAAAATGCAAAGCTCAACCTTTTGAGATTATAAGATTGCACACTAGTGTACAACAATAAGAATGAAAAACTTGTACAAAGATATATACAATATTTAATTTGAGTTTGAGTGTATGTACATAACTAAATACAACACCAAAAATAAAACAACTTATCATAAAACATGTGTACATAATTGTGTATAACATCCAAAATGAAATAATTTGACAAAGAACAAAATTACACACGAGCCATTAAGTTTAAAAAAATTGTATAAAATTAAGCACAAAAGTTGAAAGAGTTTTCCATGAAAACTTATACATAGATGCATATTGCCCCAAATTTATTTCAAAGTTGTCAATTTGAGTTGAAGGGTGAAGTTTAGATCTAACCTCAAACTAACTTGTTCTAAATCTACTTGACTTAAACTTGACCTAATTATTATATGAGTCAAAAGGTTTGACCCAAATTCAACTTAACTCAAACTTGCCTAACGCAACTCAACCGTTTAACTGTTTATTATATAAATCATGCATTTTTTTAAATCATTATGACAAATAAACTTGAATATACCTCTTATGCATTTCTAGTTTATCAATGTATTTATAGCTTTTCAATACAAATAGTAATCATATCAACTTTAAGTTGATTTCAAGTTACTTAGGTCAACTTGAATACAACACAAAAAAAATGTAAAGAAAAAATTGAATACTATAGATTTAGAAACACGACGAATGAAAATATCGGTAACAGTGGTAGAACCTATAGTCTATGCAAGACAGCTGACCACTACAGGTCATCGTGCCCTCACAATATTAACAGTCGATGGTACATTCTCCCTTTTAGTTATAGGATGTTAGATTTTACCCATAGGATGTTACTTAGATTTCCCTTTTAGGTTAAAGTACTCTAATTTTTCTGTTTAATTAACACTATTGTTTTCCATTTCATTATTTAAAACTATTTGATATTAATTTTTGCACTTGTTTTTTCAGCCCGTTCGATTTACGTGTTTTTTTTTGAATGCGATGGCAGAGGATGAGCACGAGCTATAGGGATGCATTGATAGGTACGAGCTACTATGCAGAGACCTGGATCAGCGTGTACATATCGGGGACACATATTACAGATCGGTGCCTGCAGAGAGTGTCACATAGTATGACTGGAGCGTCGGGTCATCTACTTATGTAGATCCAGGTCCATCTACGTATGCTGATCTAGGTCTTTCTACATATCAGCCTATATATGAGTCACAACCACCTATTTTCCAATCACAGGATGATCCGATGAAGACTGCCGAAGATCTTGCACTGAAGGGTCACCATTAATTGCATGACTGTCCATCCCGTGCACCTGATCAGTACACACTTGGGAGTGGTGCGATTCCACGAAGACGTTAGAGGCGTTAGATGTTTAGGGTAGTCTAATTGTGCATCTGTACTATATTTGTTTTTATCTATTTCATTCATTGATCATTCATGCTTATTGATCATTTATGTGTCTGTACTACATCTATACTACGTTTGTACTACCTTTGTTATATTTCATGTGCACTTTCTTTGAACTACTTGAATCCCAATTTTGGGAGGATCTGAATTCTCACATAAGTTGTGCACTAATGTACTGCAATTTAGTTCATTTTTTTATTAAGAATATATGAGGGAAATGATGATGATTTGAGAAGACAACCATTATGTGCACTTGACAACGAGTTTAAACTAGCAAATCAAAAGAATCCTTTATATGTCGGGGTGTGCATTTATTTGGTATTTGGATAAATTTTTATTGAATCAACGAATCAAATAACATAACTATTTTTTATTTATTCAATTAAATCTATTCTTTTTTTCTTTTTGATGTACTGCAATTAGTTAGGGATTGATGTACTACAATTAGTTAGGTTTGATACCCATGATCATTTGTTAATAAATTGTTGTAGAATGCTACTTGGCTGGTAATTATATATCAGTGCGAAGCGTCGCCCACTTTGTGGCGGCGGCTTAGTTGAAGGCTTGGTGTCAGAAGCGATCGCCCTAAATTAGGCGTGGCCTCAATTCAGCGGTCGCCCACTAGTTGGGCGACTCTTCCTATTCTTAAATTTTTTTTATTAATACTTAATTACCTAATTAATATTCTAATGATACTTAGTTTAAAAAAATGCCTACAAAATATCCTTGCCCTTTTGAAGAACATATTTAAGGCCGACTATGAGAATAAATGGATTTTGGTAACTAGAATGGCAAGAAGACCAAAGCAACCCTAGCTTACAAGTAAGGCCGTCAGCTCCTCACAAAGGAGACGACGGTGTTTTGTGGTGGAAATAAGAACCCCTTGAGAGAAAATATTACGTGCGGAATTAGATATGTTCTTCAATATATTTATATATGTAATTTATATTTTTAATATATTTGAATGATAATGTAAGCAAATGTATTTAGAATTGATGTTTCATTTAATTGAATTATTTTGTCATATTATTTTTAAGCTCTATCAATTCTTATACAAAAGTATAAGAAAAGAACTTCAAATCATATGACTAATAAATCAAACCACTTGAAAAAACATGAATGCATGTTTTTGAATAAAAGAGGGATTTTATTCATTAGTTAAATACACATTTACATGTATAAATTTTTTAAGCAAGTACATCACCATTGTTGCACCAAGAGAGTTAGGTAGGAACCTCCTTAGGGCTACTTAAAGCCGTGCATCCCTGGGATGTCCAGACTAATATACCAACTACTATTATATACATATGGATGTATAAGCAACTACAAGAATGTGAACCATGCAAAAGTAGAATTGATTTGATTAAATTTGTGTTTTCATCCACTAGTTGTTTCACACATACACATACATATAAGAATTTTAAGTATGCGGTGTCTTTTGTTTGTACCAAGGGGTGAGGTAGGAACCTCCTTGGGGCTATTTAAAGTCGAGGCCCCACGGGATGTCAGACTAATATACCCATTATTCTTATATATATGTGAATGTGCAAGCAACTATAGAAATGAATACTATACAATAGTTGGATTCAATTTAATTGATTTATTTGTGTAAATGAATTAAAGTTTTATCTAAATTCTAATGTCAAAGATGCATAAGAATGAAATCAAGCAAGTACGTTGTCATTGTTCTGCACCAAAGGAGTGAGGTAGGAACCTCCTTAGGCTACTTAAGAAGGCCCACAGGATGTCCATACTAATATACCTGCTAACATTCTTACTTATGCAAATCAATATATGAATATAAGAAAGAAACTTCACTTCATACACAAAGTCTATATTCACATGTACTTCCTATACATATATAACTAAAGTCACAACACATATTCTTATTCATTAAGAAGCTTTTGAAAATATATTTACAATTTAATAGTGATAATAGCCATTCTTAATTAAGTAAACACATGCAAATTTGACATAAAGGAAATCATTTTTAGTTAATTAATTTTTTGAAAGGAATGAATGCATGACTATAAGTGGCATACAACATTTTAATATGACTGGAAAGAAATAAAGAAACACAAGCATACAATCTCATTCAACCAACTAATTCCTAAGGACAATCACATTAAACAAGCTTATTTAAAGTAAACTAAAGGTTGTTAAAGCCATTTTTGATTTCATATTTGATCTGATTTATGAAATGTGAAAGAGGTATGCTGGTCCTAATCCCATTCTCATATGTGTGAGTTAATTTGATTCAATAAAAAAGCAATCAGGTTGATTTTATGGATTAATTAAGTTAAGAATGGATTAAATCATTTAATTAACCCTTTTCAATGTCAACTTAAGGTAATCAATTAAACAATTATAAGCTAATATGATATGCAACCACATAGAAAGTAAATGGCAATGTTCCTATGAAATGAAAGGGGCCTAATGCAATTAGCTTATAATTATTAATTAATTAAGCTTAAGAAACTCACTTAATTACTCTTATGGTTTTCTCACACATGTGAGCTAATCATAATTTCATTAGCTCTCTATTGAACTCACTTTTGGAGTGACCTTTCAACTTCTTCATCCTAGGCATAAGGACTCCTCTAAACACTAAGAGTTCCTTAGTCTTAAGATACTTCTAGTGATTAGGTGAACACTTGACCTAACCCTAGAGACTTAGAAGAGTTAGCCATAGGAATAGGTCATGCCTTAGGGGTATTAGGAAAACTTGCCTACCTTATAGCTTGAACCAAATCCTTACTTCAAATTCAAGTCAAACTTTAAATTCTAACCAATTCCATCAAATCTTAAATCAATTTCAACTCAATTGATTTTCTCAAATCTTAAATCAAATCCAAAATCATTCCTAAGCCCTTTGATTTCATCTTATGGACTTAGCTCAAATCAAATTCAAATCACTCCAAATTCAAAAGATTTTCTCATAACTCATTTATATTCTCATTTATATTCACAAATATAAATGAAGTATAAATTCAAATAACCAAAACTAAATTCAAAACTCAAGTTCTAATCCAACTTAAGTTCAACTTATACCCTTTCAAGTCAAATCCTTGAATTTAACCAAACTAAATTCAAATCACTCCAAGTTCAAAATATTTTCTCATAACCCATTTATATTCTCATTTATATTCACAAATATAAATGAAATATAAATTCAAATAACAAAGCGAATTCAAAACTCAAGTCCAAATCTTACCAAAATCCAACCTATACCCTTTCAAGTCAAATTTTAAACTTAGCCAAACCATCCTCAAATCAATCCATATTCAAAGATTTTCTCTTCAAACAATCATTCCTTCAATCACAAACCAAGATAAACATAAAATTCAATCATTAAACTAAAATCAAACTAACTATTCAAACCCATGTTCACCCATTTAACTTGAAATTGTCAAATGAATCAAAACCTATTTTAATCTAAATCACTTACAATTGGATTTATATTTCTCATAAGTCCATATGTGAGTTTAACCAAACTTGAATCAAGCCTTGATCAAGCCAATTGACCCACTTAGGCTCACTTAACTCAAAGTGACCTAAAGGACCTTTTTGAGCCAAATTCTAATCCAACCCAAATTGGATTGAACTAAGCCCATCTAAGCCTCACATTATGAGCAACAATCATCTAGGATGATCAATCACTCAAATTGCATCAAACCAACTCAAACCTAGCCTTTGATAAAGTCAACACTTACCCCGAATGAAACTCAAACTATCCGAAATCCACTATAAGCCAAATTGATTAAAACCATTGATCTAAATCAATTCATAATCAATGATTGAACTTGATCAAGTCATCATTTGAGCCAAACCTAGTCCAATTGACCACTTGACCTAAGTTGACCCAAGTTGACCTAAAAGTCAAAATGGGTCAAATCTTGATCTAAGCTAAATTGATTGTAACCAATGGGTCAAATTCATTCTAAATAACTTGTTGAACTTGACTAAAGCCTCAATTAGCCAACTAGATCTAATCTAGCCCAATTGACCATGAACCCAACTTGATCTAAAAGGTCAAATCAACTTGAAATCAAACCAAACCAAAATTGATTGAAACCAAAGCTTGCAATACATTTCAAATGACCAACTAAGCCTAAACCAACTCATGACCTAACCAAATTGGGTCAAATGGGTCAAATTGGTCAACTTGACCCATTTGACCTAAATGAACCTAAATGAACCAAAACCAAATATAAATTAAATTGAACCAAACCAATGATACCAATAGGCTCCAAATGATCATTTGAATTTGACTAACCCATGATTTTATCCAATTTGACCAATTGATCAACCTAACCAAAATTGACCCAAATTGACTTAAATGGGTCAAATTGAACCAATTCAAACTAAATGAAATCCAAATCACTTGAAATTTGGCCCAACCCATTTTTGAATAATTTCAAAACTGTTCAAATCAAAAATCAAGCCCAGATGACCATTTTTCCCTTAGGACAAAGGGTATCCTATGGCCAAATTTATTGGAATTTGCCCAATTCCTTCTTATGACCACTTGACATCTTCCTAGTGGTCCATTTGGACACTTAGGAGGGTGGTGAACATGACCTAATCACCTTGGGTCAACCATGACCTAACCCAAGGACCCCTCCAATATAAATTAGACACTTGGATCACCTCATACACTCACCTAGCACAGAGGCACTCCCTCTCCTCCACTCTCTAAAATGAACGGATGGAGTGCCCAAAATAAACCAATCAATCTAAGTAATTGATCAAAAATGGCAAAGCTATTCTCGATCATTTGATCCAAGTATGGGGAGATATACTCCCCCTTCATTCCAACTCAAACCAAACACATTGGATTGGATTGAGCCATAGAAACCAAAATCAAGGTTCTCCAAGGCAAGCATTCTCGAGCTCCCCCATTTTTCTCTTTCTCAGTTTTTCTCAAACCGAAATAGGGGAGGTAATTCCAAATTCCAATTCATCTAATTCTCCACCAAACCTAAATTCACTTTGTAAGTACCATCAAGGGACCTAGTCGAGCTCACCCAAGTTGTTTCCCAAGTCTCCAAGCCTAGCTAAGACATGCCACATTAGCCTTAAATGGCACACACATTAGGTTAAGTCACCATTTCTAGCTCTATATTAGGGCAGTGCATGATTTGATACTTGATTTTATTTTGTGATGTAATATTTTTGGATGATGTATGCATGTATCTTGGATGATAGCACAATCTTAGTCTAATCATGTCATATGTAGGGGATTATGCTTAAGGGATATTATAATATAAATATAAATATTTTTTATTGTGTAGGTTGCTTATATCCCTAAGCATGATCCAAACTAGGACAGGTGGACTTAGTTACCCATGTGTGGGGTGCTAAGTCCAAATTATTCATATAATTGCTTGGGTTGTGTGGTATGTTTAGCTAATCTTTATTTTGCTGATTTAGTTAGATTTAGCTTTCCCATTTTAATGTAAATTTTATAATTAAGATTTATAATGAATGTTATAGGAGAATTAGGATGAACATTGGTCATAAGACCATGTCTTATATACCATGTGAAGCCTTAGAGCAAACTACATCCCAAGTCCAAATAAAAGAAATGAAGAAATGAAGAAATGAAGAATGAAGAATGAAGACCCCATAAAATGAATTCCTTTTTTATTGTAATTATTCATTTCTAATCGGGTTGTATAAGGGAGCTAGGCTATTTTTCTTTTGGGTTTGTTGGTGGAGACCACATCGACCTCTTATTCTTTTGTAATTATTCAAATAAAATTGTTTGATGTTTGTTTAACTTGTGCATTAGAAATAACATAATTTTTCTAGTTTCTTAATTGCATGATGGTTGTTGAATGGCCTGGATGCGATTAGACTCTTAGAGAAAAATAAATTTTCTATCCAATTAATCAACTCAAAATTAAAATTAAGCAACTCATAACCTCACCTAAAAGCCTAGAACATAAATCAAGATAATAAAAGATTTATCAACCCCTTAGTTGGATGTTGTATGTTTCATATCGCATAAAATTATTGCTTCACTCTTGCTAATAGAGGGCTTCCACCTTTGCTAGAGTAATGGCTTGACCTTTGAGAGCCATGATAGAAAGACACCTCCTTCTTTCTGATTTTGGCCCATAATCAATTTCTCATGCCTTAGGCATATGAAATCCCATAGCCTGTGTCAAATAAAAATGTCCAAAAATGAAAATAAAACTTAACAAAATTTGTATTAGATTAAGTCATTTATTCATGCTCTTCATGATCTAGTATTTTTAGAGTGTGTTTAAGGACTTAGTATTCTTTCTAAATAAACAACAACCTAGCTATATTGCAAAGCATAAGACTTGCCTACATGTATTTAAAATCATAGGAGGAGTTAGTTGGTGGCCACCCTTAGGCGGTTATAAGTCTAATAGTCAGGTGATTTATCCTCTCTTGTGGAGGTAAATAATATACCCATTTTTTGCCTTAGATTTAGGTCATACTTTGGTCCTCACCAAAGCTCCTAGATTTAGGTTCTAAGGTTGTTGTTTCCCTTTGTGGCTACAAGCATAAATCTTCACCTCTTAAGCATTTCCACGATCTCGTGATGTGATATTATAAGCCCTAGATTTCTAATAAAAATTCAACTCAAACATATAATCCTCTTCAAATTTCAAAAATATAAAGCCCAACCATAGGATAGATTGGGATGCTTACTAGGTCTCCTAGTATCATGAGCATCCCCAACTCAACCCCTTTTGGTTTTGATAATAACTCCCTCTTTTTGATCAATCCCATTTGATTTTCCAAAAATAACTAATTTATTGATAGTCCTATCTTTGAAATCTTTGGAGACAATGATCATTTACCTTAATCAAGAGTATTCTTAAGGAATCTCATTCCTTAAGATGTAATTAACTATGGGGGCTTGCCTCCATAAGGAACTTAATGAATTCAGTTTAAAATAAATCCTACTTTACTTTTCCATGTAAAGTAGGGGAAAGATCTCTAGTATATTCGAAGACCCATTATCCTTAGGAGTCCTTATTAGGTGATTAGGTCCATTCTAAAATGTTGACTTCTATCTCTCAAGATAGTACATCATTCTTCAATATCGCACCCGATCACCCTAATAAGTACATCTGCGGATCTACATGGTGTCCCAACAAACACAACATTTTATTTTTCAAATTCCAAGAGTTTGGGAAATAAACACCACACTCTCTTTTTTATTAGTTGAACCAAGAGCTATCCAAGAGTTAATCAAGGAAAATAGATTATGTCAAATTAATTTTGTTCATTACTTATCTAAGTAAATCTTAATTGCCCTTAATCAATAATATGAAATGGACTTAGGGAAAGAGATAAAAAAGGAAGCCTAAGTCTCAATTCCTAAATCATTTCAAATAGTTAATTAAAGTTCAAATATGATTTGGATTTTAATTAATTAATGATTTTTTAATTAATTAATTTTTAAAGAAGGAATGAAGATGATTTAAGGAAAGGATTGGAAGAGGAGTCTCAATCCATTTCCCTAAGTTTCTCCATTGTTAACAGAGGTCATTAAGCTTAATTAATTATATAATCCATCATTCATTTACTTAATTATCATTAATTAAGATGGGAGGGTAATTAAGGCTTAATCCAATGATTTTCCCAATTAATTATTCAATAAATCCCAAGAAAATAGGGAGGTAGAGGTCATCCCCCTAAACATCTCTGAAAAGTTTAAAATTAATTGGATAATTAATCAGAGAGTAATTAAGCTAATTAAATTTTAATTAAACCTTAATTAAGAAGAAATTACTATTTAAAATAAATTAATAATAATTTTAATGGATTCCCCTTTAGAATACCTTTAAAATGAGCCCACATTTGTATTTTTTTAATTTTTCTATAATTAGTTATGAATTTTGGAAATTTTAGCATTAAAAATGGATTAATTAACCTAATTATCTTTCCACATGATGCGGCGAGATTAGTTATTTAAGTTATCACATCAAATGTTGACGCGACGGGTGGAACGCGTGCGTGGTCATCGATCTAAGATCGAGCCATGATTAACTGTGTGGATTAAAAGATTAAATTGATGGATCTATGCGTGATCAGATTAGGATCATCCTTTCTGATCACGCGAAATAGATGGTCCATGATTTGTCTCCTCCCGAGAGACGAGAGATGGAGACCGTCCATTGATCGTCGCTTGATTTGAGCTCACCCGAGCTCGAATGGAGATCAAATCAATCCCACACCTTCGAGGAAGCACAAAAAACACATCTAATGGTGGAAATTGCACAAAATAGAACTTTTCTTCACAAAGGACCAACCTATTTTAAGCTTAAGCTTGGTTTCAATGGCATACCTCACCGGAGCTTATAATTGGTGGTCCCAATGATTGATGTTAACCTCACTTTTGGAGTGAGTTCTCAACTTCCTCATCATAGATCTAGGACTCTTATAGACACTAAGAGCTCTTTAGTCTTAAGATACTACTAGTGATTAGGTGAACACTTAACCTAAACCTAAAGACTTAGAAGGATTGGCCATGGGTATAGGTCATGCCGTAGGGACTTAGGAAAATTTTACCCTATAGCCTAAACCAAATCCTTGCTTTCCTTCTCAAACCAACCTTAAATTCAAATATCAATTCAAACTCCAAATCATAAATCAAATTCCAAGTCAAATGATTCAATCCCATGATCAAACCCAAATGCTAAAATCCTTCCTATGGTTTGATTTCATCTTATGGACTTAGCCTTAACCAAATTCAAATCAATTCAATTGATTTTCTCAAATATTAATTTAATCTCAAATCAAATATCAAATCATAAATCAATTTTAAACCAAACAATCAATCTCAAATTAAATCCAAGACCAAATTTCCCTCCTAAGTCTTATGAACCACTCTCATGAGCTTAATCAAATATCAATCCAAACTATCCCAAACTCAATTGATTTTTTTATAAATCAATTTTCCCTTTATTTATATTCACAAATATAAATGAAATAAACCCTCCAATGACCAAAATAAAATCAAACTAAATCAAATTAAATCAATTTCCTACTCAAGCCCTTTTGACCTACACCCATGAGCTTGGTCAAATTTGCATCCAAATCACTCCAAACTCAAGTGATTTTCTCATGAACTATTTATATTTTCATTTATATTTCTAAATATAAATAAAATATAAATCCAAATAGTCAAAATCAAACCCAAATCAAATTAAATTTCCAATTTTAGCCTTTTTAGCTAATTTCTTGAACTTGGCTAAATGATACCCAAATCAATTCAAAACCCATGGATTTCTTTATGATTGAATCATTCTTTCAATCATTATTCCAAATATAAATATACTATAATTATCAAATCAAATCAAGCTAACCTAAGTCAAACCTAAGTTAGCCCTTTTGACTTGAAATTATCATATGAACTAAAGTCCACATGGCATCAAACCATTTGTAATTGGATTTATATTTCCATCTCAAACCCATTTATCAATACAACTAAACTTGAATCAAGCCATGATCAAGCTAATTGACCTATTTAGGTCCACTTGACTCAAAGTGACCTAAAAGACCTTTTTGAGATAAGTTCTAATCCAACTCAAATTAGATTGAACTATGCCCATCTAAATCTCACAACATAATCAGCAATCATCCTAGGTTAATTAATTATCTTGAATTGGGTCAAACCAAGTCAACCTAGCTCATTGACCAAGTCAACATTTAGCCCAAATGAAACCTAAACTAGCCAAAACACACCATATGCCAAATTGACTGAAGCCTTTGATTCAAACTAATTCATAATCAATCATTGAACATAACCAAACCCTCAATTGAGCCAAACCAAGTCCAATTGGTCAACTTGAACCTAACCCAATTTGACTTAAATAGTCAAATCAAGCCAAATCAAATCAAATAAACTCCAAATCACTTGAAATTTGGGATAGCCCACTTTTGAGCCATCTCAAATATGCCTAAATCAAACCCATTGCCAAATAACCACTTTGCCCTTAGGTCTAGGGAATCCCATGAGATAGGACACTTGCACTTTTGGTCATTTCCTCCCCTTGGCCACTTGGCACCCATTCATAGGTCCACTTAGCACCAAGGATTATGGGCTGGCCCCAAAGGTTGGGTGTCTATGACTCATGGGAGGTGAAATCACCTCCCCATTCCCATTGGAGCATTTCAAACTACTAAGGACACCCACTACTCCCATGGAAGCCACCTCCAACCCTTCCTCCAATCATGTGAGGCTAAGTGGAGTGCTTCTCAGCCCAAACCTAGCTCCCCATCACAACCATAGATCAAAAAAGTTAAAATCATCAGCACCGTCCAATCCAAGGGAGGAGGGGGTATACACCCCTCATTCTCACTCAAACTCATACACTCACATTGATTCAACCCTACCAAGGAGAGATCCCGAGCATCCCCTTGCATTTCGAGCTCCCCAAATTTTCCATCCTCGGTTTTACACAAATAGAAAATAGGGCAATCATCTCGATTTCCATTTTCTTAAACCTCCACCAAAGTGCAATTGCTCACACCTCCTTGGACCTAGACGAGTTGAAACGAATCATTTCCCAAGCTTCTCGATGGCGGAGGATGGAGTTTGATCATTGCTTACATGTTGTGGGTTAGTCTTTTGAGAAAACTACACTAAATCAAAGCTCATGCTACTCAGCAAGGCTTAGTTTCTACCAAATGAAGCTTCAATAATAGTTAGAACCACTGACCATAAGCTTTGATGAGGTATGCCATTGAAATCGATCCTTAGCTTAAAATTGGTTGGTCTTTTTTGAAAGAAATTTAAATCTCATGCAATCTCCACCACTGGATGTGTTTGTTGCGCTTCCTTAAAGGTGTGGGTTCAATTTGATCTCCATCCGAGCTCGGGTGAGCTTGGATCAAGTGATGATCGACGGACGGTATCCATCGCTCACCGCTCGGGAGGAGACATATCACAAATCGTCTATTCCGTGTGATCAGATCAGATTTTCCTAATCTGATCATGCATAGAACCCATCTTTTCTCCTTCAAAAATGTGCATTTAATCATGGCCATCCAATCTTAGAGCATACGAAAAGCATGTTTCACCGCCATGTCGACATTCGATGTGATAACTTAAATAATCAATCCCATGCCACGGAAAGTGCATGTGTTAGTCTCACGTGGTGGGATTAGGGGTTAATTATGTTAATTAATCTATTTTAATGTTGAAACTTCCAAAATTCTTAACTAATCATAGAAAAATCCAAAAAAATACAAATGATGGCTCATTTTAAAGGTATTTCAGAGAAGAATCCATTAGAAATATTATTAATTAATTTTGAATAAAATTTTTTACTTAATTAAGATTTAATTAGCCTAATTACTCTCTAATTATTTATCCAATTAATTTTAAACTTTCCATAAATTTAAAGGGATGACCTCCCCTATTTTTTTCTTATTTGTTTGGATAATTAATTGGGAAATCAATGGATTAAGCCTTTACTCTCTATCTTAATTAATGATAATTAAGCAAAATAAATAGTAAATTAATCAATCAATTAAGCTTATTAACCTCTGTAATGGTGATGAAGTTTAATAAAATGGACCCCCCGCCTCTTCCAATCTTTTCTTAAGTCTTCCACATTCCTCTTAAATAATTAATTGATTAAAACCCATTAATTAATTAATTAACAAAATCAATCAAATCCAAATAATACGAACTTTAATTAACTAATTGAAAGGATTTGGGATTGAGACTTAGGCTCTCTTCTTTATCTCTTTGTAAGACCATTTCATATTGTTGATTAAGGATAATTAATATTTAATTAGATAATTAATGAATTTAATTAATTTGATTGAATCTACTTCTCTAATTAACTCTTAGCTCTTTGGGTGTTCAATAACCTAAAGAGAGAGCTAATGAAATTATGTTTAGCTCACATGTGAGAAAACCATAAGAGTAATTAAATGAGCTCCTTAAGCTTAAAATTAATATTATAAGAATTGCATTAGGCCCCTTTCATTTCATTGTAGCATTGCCATTTACTTTTCACATGGTTGCATATCATATTAGCTCATAATTGTTTCATTGATTACCTTAAGATGATAGGTAAGGGCTAATTAATTGATTTAGTCCATGCTTAACTTAATCAATCCATAAAATCAACTTAGTTGTTGTTCATTGAATCAAATTAACTCACACATGGGAATTGGACTAGGATTAGCAAAACTCTTTCACATTTCATAAATTAAATCAAAACAAATCAAAATGACTTTAAGAAACTTTGGTTTATTTTAAATAAGTTAATTTAATGTGATTGTCCTTAGGAATTAGTTGGATTGAATGAGATTGTATGGTTGTGTTTCTTTAATTTTTTTTTCCAATCATATTAAAATATTGTATGCCACTTGCAGTCATGCATTCATTCCTTTCAAAACTTAATTAACTAAAAATGATTTTCTTTTATGTCAAATTTGCTTGTGTTGACTTAATTTAAAATATGTGTGGCTATTATTCAAACATATTTTCAAAAGCTTCTTAATGAATAAGAATATGTATTGTGACTTTAGTATACATAGGAAGTGTATGTGAATATAAACTAGTGTATGAGGTGAAGTTTTATATTCATATGTTGATTTGCATAAGTAAGAATGTTAGTGGGTTTATTAGTCTGGACATCCCAGGGATGCATGACTTTAAGTAGCCTTAAGGAGGTTTCTGCCTCACTCCCTTGGTGCAGAATAATGGTGACATGCCTATTTTATTTCATTCTTATGTCTTTTTTACATTAGAATTTAGATAAAGCTTAATTCATTTAGAATTTAGATAAAGCTTAATTCATTTACATAAATAAATCTGCTAAATTGAATCCAACTTGTATAGTTTTCATTTCTATAGTTGCTTGCACATTCATATATATATATATGAGGCTATGTTAGTAGACATCTAGGGATGCATGACTTTGAGTAGCCCTAAGGAGGTTCCTACCATGCTTAATGCATGAGAAATGAGAAATGAGATCATTGGCCAAAATCAGTGAGAAGGGAGGAGGTGTGTTTTTACCATGGCTCTCAAAGGTCAAGCCTAGTTTCTCTGGCAAAGGTGGAAGCCCTCCAATCAAGAGTGAATAATTTGAATTTGTGCATGATGTTATAAAAGAAGTACTCTTTCAGCTAAGGGATTGCTAATTCTTTTATCTTGATTTTAGCCTATGCATTTGGTGAGGTTATGAGTTCTTTATTTTTAGTTTTGAGTTATTAGATTTGGTAGAAGATTTAATTTTCCCTCAGAGCCTAATCCGCATCCAGGCCATACATAAAGTAAGAAAGAAATAAGGAAAAGGATGTCGCTTAATTCACAAGCTAAATAAATCATCAATCAATTGATAAAGCTAATGACAAAAGAATAAGAGGCCATTATGGTCGGGTACCACCGCACAAACTTGAAAATAAATTGGGTTGCCAAGCTCTAACCTTATACAACTCGGATTACAATTGAATTAAATATAATTAAGCAAAGAATTTATTGTTATGGGGGTCTTCAAGATTCATTTCTTCATTCTTCTTTTCTTCTTTCTTCTTCTTTTCTTTTTTCTTCTTTGGTTCCTCCTTTTGGATGGTTGGAAGGTGGATGCTCCAAAGGCTTTACATGGTGCAAGATGAGATCTTGACCAATATTTATCCTAATCCCCATAACAATCATTCCAAAATCTTAATTGCAAAATTTACATGAACGGAAAAGTAAATCTAGCTAACACCTGCAAAATAAAGGTTAGCTAAACAAACCACCAAATCCCAAGCATGTATATTAGACTTATCACCTCACACATGGGTGACTAAGTCCACCTAGCCTATTGGATTATGCTTAGGAGTATAAGCACCTGCACAACAAAAATATTTATATTTTTATTTATTATAGTGTTAAGCAAGCACAATCCTCTAGAAGATAATAGTTAGAGTAAGATCAATCCTACCTTTCATTCTATGCATATTCATCCTAACATCAGACTAAAACATATATCACAAAACAAAAGCAAAATCAAACCATACACCTCCCTAACCTAAAGCTGGTGACTTAGCCTAATGTGTGTGCTTTGGAGGTTTGTGGTGGTATGCTAGCTAAGTTATAATTTTCAACGTGTGAAGCATGTTCAACTTAGAGGAGTGTTTCATTTAAGTGATTTAATTATTTTATGGTGATTTTATTTCATGTTTTGATTAGGTTCAAGTGAATCCTACAATTAATTACTAAGTTATAAGAGAGGGAAAGAGAAGAGAACTTCTCTTTCCTTCCCTAACATAAGTAATTTCTAAAGTGGATTCAAATTTTAGTTTTGTTTAGTGAATGATTTAATTAATTAATCCTAAGTTTATATGAACTCTAAACAAACCCATTCAAAAGAAAGGTGTGTTAATAAAATGAAAGTCAAAATATACATCACTTATTCTTTCCCAACATGTATAACATGCATATGAATGAGTTAAACATATCTTCCACAAATAAAATTTTTAACACACTTTATGATGCATATAAGTGATTCATTTAAGAAAATTTAGTTTATGATGCATGATTTTATTAAGTAACTTCTTATCAACTTTCATTCATATGAAGTACAAGAAAGGATGAGTGAAATTACAATCCATTATTAATCATGTAAGGTAAAAGAATGAGGGCTATAAAATTCTGGGGTCACTAATATATCTTTCCTTAAATACAACATGTATAAAGAAATATAAAAAGGAAGAATGCAAAAGTTGTTATAGTTGGTTTATTTTTTTTTTATTTTTATATGTTCTTCTGGTATCCTTCTTTGTTAGTATTGGAATGAATAGGATATGGAATTAGGAAGTGTTAGGATCTTTTCAAATGAACCACACATTACATCCAATATACTAAAATAGAAGAGAATCTAACATGCATATTTTACACATACAAACTTATAATTAAGATATAAGTAACACTTTCAGTTTGGATAATTGATTATTTTTTTGAAAATAATTTGAATTTAATAGTGATAATAATTTATTATTCTTCTTTAGCCAACACAGACAATTTTGACATAAAAGAAACATTTTCATTTTAAATTTAAGAATAACATGTATCATAAATAAAAACATGACATACATATTTCATGTTAAGAACTAAAGTAATGAAAGCATGTAACACATTCACATTAATTAAATCTAAAGATAATCTTATGAAATAAGAATGTAAAATATCAAGTTTTTTAGATGATTTTGTTTGATTTTGAATTTTTATTTTTTTTGAAAATGTGGTTGAGTTTACTATTCTTAACATGTGTTTACATTATTGTTTAATAGGCGATTAGATTTATTTTATATTTTGATTAGGTTATGTATTGATTAAGCATGTTTAACCTATAACACCACATTTTAATTATCGCTAATTATGAAAGATGAGATGACATAAAATCACAAAATTTAAATGTAATACCTAGGAAAGAAAGGGTCTAAATAATTTGTCATGATTAATGTTAATTGCTAAGGGTTTAACTTAGTAATTTTAAACATACATGAAGTTTGATTTCTTTAATTGAACTTAGGCTCTTGAACATAAGAATCTATCTTAAAGTAAATTAATTAAGTAGGAAAGTTTAATTTAAGAAATAATTAAGAGGTAATTAATGATATAAATTAAATGAAAAAATTTGAAAATAAATGAATTTTATTTTATCCTATTTTTAGATCCTTAATCAACATATGAATTAAAGCTAATATTATTTTTAATTATGAGGATAATTAAAGAATGTAGTAATTTTCAATTAAGTCTTAATAAGAAAATTAGGGGAGGTATTTTTATATGCAAGTTTGTTAATTAATCATAGATTAATTAGGAGTAATTATTAAATTGATTTCTATAAAAATGAGAAAGATACAATAAAATGTAAACTAATTTTAGAACATTTAATTGAATTATTAAATTTACCATATTTTTTTTTGATTTTTTTAAAAGATATAAAATTTTAAAGTTTAAATTAAGAATTAAATATAACAAATATCATACATGCTGACTAAATCTTTTACATGTGTAAAAGCAGTTTAAGTGTCTTGTCATAATTTATTAATATATTTATTATTTCATTTGATGAATGAACATAAAATTAACATGTTGAAGAAAAAAGATATAAAATGTGTTTTAATCACATAACTAGGATGGATAAGATTTTATAATTTTATTATATGTTTTGAATTTGATTATTAATTAATGGGTAAATTTGCACACACCATCTACAATTTTGCATTTAAATTGAAATCTTTTTTCTTTCTTTTAAAATGACAACACACACAGTTTAGTGATAGTAAATTAATTAGGTGACATGATTTTAAATTTTAAATTAGTTGACAAGCTATGGTGAAAGTATTAAAAAAGGTTTGGATTGCTTTATAGACCAACCCCTCATAATTTTGAAGTTTAATTAAATTAATCTTTGCATTTAATTAGAAATTGATTTTCCTTATATTTTAAAATACAATTGTTTAAATTTGTAAATCAATATTATTTTTTTGGTTGAGGATAGAATGGCAAAATTAAATTCTTTAAGCTTATCACTCAAGAATTTTCTATCAAACACTTAATTGAATTGTTAGATAAACATATCTCCTGTACATGAAAATTTTATCCATTTTGATCTAATTAATAAGGAATTGTTATAATTATATGGTAATTTAAAAATGGAGTGTCTCACCTTCAAATTTAATTAACATAGATTCCCCATGGCAATTGAATGTAGATTGGCCTTTTAAATAACCCATTGGTTTAATCCCAATGACTTATTAAAAGGTATCAGTTGGTATGAAAACTTTATTCCCCATTAAAAATATGTTCAATGATTTAGAATGGTTTTATCAATTTTTTATTTTAAGTTGAGATGTTGAGAAAATAGTTTGGCCATTCATTGGATTTGGAGTTCATTTAGTGGTTTGCTCATGTTGACTCATTTAAAATTCAAATAAATTAACTCAAGTTGACCAATGGTCAATGGGTCAAACAATTTAAAGTTCATATCATTTGAAATGTCTTGGTGGCTTTGGTTTGATTAAATTTGGTTTAGATTTGAATTTGGTTCATATGACTTCATTTAGGTGATGGGTCAAGTTGACTAATTTGATTATTTTATTTAACTAGGTCATGGGTAGGTTTAGGTTTGGTTAGTCATATGAAGTGGATTGTTTTTTTTTTTTGTTTCCAATCAATTTTGGTTAAGTTTGAATTGATTCAACATGACCCTTTAGGCAAGTAGTGTTCAAGGTCAACTGGGTAGGTTGATTGATGCTTTGGCCAAGTTTAATTTGGAATGAACTTGACCCATTAGTTTCAATCATTTTACTTAGATCAAGTTTTGATATTTTGACCCTTTAGGTCAAATTTGGGTCAACGTCATACAATTGCTATTTGGGCTCAAATGTTGACTTGGTCAATTCAAACATTGGTCATGAATGAACTTAGATCAATTATTTCAATCAATTTGGTTCATTTTGGCTTAGTTGTTTTTCATTTTTGGCTAAGTGTTGCAACCATAGGTTTGACTTGGTTTGGAATTTGGGTGATTGATCATCTCATGAGAGACCATGAGTTTGATTCAATCCAATTTAGTTGGGATTAAATTTGGCTCATAGGTACTTTTGGGTCACTTTGGGTCAAGTGAGAATATAAGTGGGTCAAATGGCTTGGTTTGATTTGAGTTTGGTGAACTTGTATATGGACTTATGATTGAAATAAATCCATTTGCAAGTGGTTTGAAGTCAAATGGTTTTGATTCATTTGATGTAGTTCAAGGAAGAACATGAAAGGATTTGAGTTTGATTTTGAATTGAGCTTTGATTTAGTGATTGAAGGTTGTATTTATTTTGGATTCTTGATTGTAGGGTTGATTGAATCATGAAGGAAAATCAAGAGTTTAACATTTGAAGTTGATTTGGCTAAGTTCAAATTTTGACTTGAAAGGCTTAGGTTGGATTTTGAGTGGATTTGAGTTTAATTTTTGGAAGTCGTTTTGATTGTTTGATTTATATTTCATTTATATATGTGAATATAAATGAAATCAAATGTCATAAAATTTTAAGGATTTGAAGTGATTTGATCATGATCTAGCAATTTTCAAAGGAATTTGGACTTAGGAAACTTTGGAGTTTTGATTTTGGATTTATTTTGATTGGTTATATTTATATTTTATTTGATATGTGAATATAAATGAGAATATAAATAAATTATGAAAGTATCATGAGTTGAATTGATTTGATTTTTTGGATAAATCTTTAGAAGAATTGAGGACTTGAATTTTGGAATAGAATTTGAATTTTGGATTTAGATTTGATTGATTTATATTTATATTTCATTCATATATGTGAATATAAATGAGTTGTAAGAAAATTCCATGAGTTTCAATTGATTTTATCATGATTTTGGTCAAGTCCTTAAAAGGAAATTAGGACTTAGAAGATTTTTTTTAGTTTGGAATTTCATTCATGGATTTCAATCATGTGGCATTGATTTGAGTTAGGAAAATCAAATAAGATTGTTTGAGTTTGACTTGAAGGAGGAAGGAAGGTGAGGAGTGTTGAAGCTAAGGTGGACAAATTTTCCTAACAATGGCATAATTTATTAGTATGGCTAATTAAAATAAAGAGTTAAGTATCATTTAATCACTAGATGTGTAAGACTAGGAACTCTTAGAGTATAAGAAGTTATGTTGATTAGGTTGAAACATTCTAAAAATAAGTGAAAAAATAGGTGGTGTGAGTGATGAACACCACGTATTTGTGTGACAAAATGATCAACAATGAGATCAGCACTAAAAGAAAAATCTATCCAATTGGTATAGAAAAGAATAGCTTTAATGTGGCTTTATGTGAAGGACATAAAGAGAGGGATGGAGAATACTGAATAAGTTTGTGAACTTTCCACTTGGAGAGTTGGTTAAATCCATGAGGATGAGAGGTTTGATTTGATTTAAGTCTCAGAAATTTAAGGGAAGAGTTGAATTTATTTTCAATTTTTAGATTTGGATTTTTTGGGATGAATCATGTTCATTTTGTGATGGATCACATAAGTAGGAGATGGCCTGAACTATGATTTATCAATCCAGTCTACTAAGACATGGTAGGATTAGAACCAATGGGATGCCTTGGATGCAACATTTGTACTAGGAAGAAGTGTAGTGGATCTTCCAAAGTAGGGACGATATAGGTAATCTATTGAAGTATTGAATATAAATGACTATTGAGTGAATCTGGGGGTTAGATTTCAAGATAGTCTGAGTTTAATTTCATTTTTAAATTTATTTTGATGGATTAGTTGGTTTTGATGGATCACTAAGAAGGAGCTCATATTTAGATATCAATTCTTGAACTAGGAGTAGCTTGATGGGAGAACAATCCAACCAAAGAGTGCCTTTTGGTTTGCAATGATCAATTGAAGGGATGAAAGCTGAGGACTCATCTTAAAGACCACTTTGGGTGATCAATTTCTTTGGGCAATAAATTGAACAACTAGTGCCCATCAATTTGTGACAATCGTACTAGAAAGAATGCGTCATTATCTTACATCTTCCAAAGCGGAATGACTGTCGGGGTAACCTACTTATGGAAAAATAGATTGAACCCAACCTAAGTGAGTCTTGACTGGGGACTTATCTCACTCGGTAGTGAGGCAATTTTCAGGCGACACTTCTAAAGAAGATGCTTGGAAAAGGGGCCTTTGGGGGTTTGAATTCTTAATCCTGAATATTTTGTTTATTTGTTTATTTAGTTTGTTTTATCATGGGTTGTTATGAGGATCAAGCGAGAGCTTATAACCATCTCATCTGATTTCTTGAAAGGAAAGAATTTGCGATCATGAACAAATTCTCCAACCAGTGGCTACTAGAAGAAGTCCAATCCAGAATAATGGTAGTGTTTAAATGGGGTTCAAAGGATGTGATCCAAATAGAATGCCCATGGGATGATAGGGCTAGGGTTTAATCTAAAATCATGAAGATGACATGGATAGTCATATATCCAATTGGTATTGGTGCCAAGTCAGAGAAAGCGTGAGGACTCACATATGCAAGAGTGGTGTATCCTCGGGTAGTCATTGTCGGATCAACATAAACTTGGTTAATCATTAGTTTGAATAATAGGAAGAAAGCTAGAGTCACATTCTTATAGCAAAATTGATTGTGGATAGTGCTTGTCGATGGTGCTATCCAACCTAGGGACTCTTGAGTGAATGCCAGGGACTTATGTCAACTCATACATAGTCAGAGGAAAGAGCCTTGAGGGACTTATCCTAGACCTCAATATACTTTGATGGTTAGATCATGATGATTAGTTCAAGAAGAAAGCATGGGGACTCAAATCTTCTTAAACAAAATCAACATGAGGTAGCTTACTAGTGGCGGTGAAATTACCTTACTAGGCTGGTTTGGTTTGCAATGGTCAATTAGGAAGAAAGCAGGATTCACATCTTCCAAACAAATGATCACTAGGGTGACAAACTAGTGAGGTAGTATGTAGACCACCTAGAGTGCCAATGAGTGAGTGCCAGAGGACTTGCTCTCACATCAATATACCTCAGACAAAGATTTGGGTCTATGTGCATGTGTTAAAAGAATAGGATGCCTCGGGGACTCTTACACCTTATACTAGGATTTTGATGAAATGGTGCCATGGATGGCAAGAATTCCACTAAGAAAGTATGCCTCTGGGTTCTCACCTAACTTAGTTGTGTTAATGAAATAGGATGCCTCTCGGTTCTCTTACACCTATTCTAATAGCATCGAGATTGTGTTTGTGTTATGAAAGGGGTAGAATGCCATTAGGGGACTCTTACACTACCTAAACACTTCAAGAGTTAGCAAGATAAGCAAACAATGCTTCAAAGAAGAAAGAATTGATAAATGAAATGATTTTTATTCTTTTATTAATAATTATTTTCAAACATAATTTGTTTCATGGGTAATATTTATTTAGAAAGAGCTATTAATTGGAAGCATGGGTGTTCCTATAATCAATAAGCTAATAAGATCCTCAGGGTAGGCCTTCTCATTATGGGCCTTCCCAAGTGAGTTCAAACTTACTTCCCATCTTTTGATGGGCAAAGTCTCCTTAGGATTAACACAAGTTCTCTACTCAAAAGACCTAGGGTGACAGCTTGTTATGAGCTTACACTTCTCACCATAGGCAATTCTCTAAACCTTTGACTCTTCTAAGACTTTGCATTCTACTTTGTAGTAATCTTGAATTCTATCCTTGAAGAAGTTAAACTTCTAAAGGTAGAACACAGACCATACACTAAGGAAAATGAGGTGAGTTGGAGTTTGTTATGTGGTGTGATATAGGCCCACAAGGCATCAACCAATCTCCATATCATTTGTTGTTGTCATCAAGAGTCTTCTTCATTATCTAGATGAGCATTTTTGTGAATATAAACCATTTGCTCTCGGGTAGTAGATAATGGAGTACATTATCAGGCACCTCAAACTTATTATATATGATATGGTTCAAAATTGAAGCACATCTTTGAGTAGTGACCTCTCTAAGTGGGATGGCTTCCACCCACTTAAAAAGTTCGATGGTACTAAGATGAGCAGGCCCTTGAAGAAGAAGGATCGTCGGACCTACATTGTGGTACCCCAACACTCAAATGGCCATGAGGCCAATGCGGTGTAGAATGTTGGGTGGTTGGTGGAGGACCATGTGTACACGACACTAATGGCATCTCTAGCTACATCAATGCTAATCATCGAAGAAGGCGGTAGTATTTAGTCACTTGATCTTCGTCTTCATCTTCAAACTGGGTTGATGTGTTTCACAAAGACCTGAATGTACCATAGTTACAATGCCACATGCTTCATGTTTGTCTAAATAGCATAATCACATTTGGTCAAAGGATCGGTGGTACAGGGTGCCATCAACAAGTGTAGGAGTCACTATTTTTCTAATGGGCTTGTGACTTTTCTTGAGGTAGTTTATTGTATTCAAATAATCTATGAGCGGTTTCTAATCTCCTTGTCCATTTTGGCAAACCTCCCCTTCAAGAGAAAGTTTCTCGATGAGTTCAACATTAATAAGGGATAGACTTGTCATTTTGGACCCTTATTGAAATGGACTCATCTTCATTACATACAATTCTTTGGCAAGTTTGATAAACCATATCTTTGTGTTCTCGAGGGAACCTTGTAGATGGTGACTTTCAAAAAGCTTCATGGTATACTAGTAATGACAAAGCTTGGGTTTGAGAACTTGTAGGACCCACAATCGATTGATGACCAAGAGAATCCCAAAGATGTTGATGCTCTTGACATAGTGATGGCTAACTCGGACATCAAAGCCTCATACTCTTCATTGTTGGTACAAGGGTTGGAAAGATAGTATGAGAATCATCATATCTCGGTCTGAGTTAGGAGAACTATTCTACCCTTGTTTTGAGAATAGATCATGGTGCTTCCCCTTTTGAAAAGAAGCGCACCATCAAAATCATCTCCCATTGGTGGTTCCTCCCCAAGTTCATGATTTGTTCATCGGGAGATCATCACTTTAGAATCGAAGGAGGAATGTGGCTAAGAAATCCACTAGCATCCTTTTATGCATGGAGGGTAGAATATGATATCAAAGCGTGAGAGAATCATGGACCATGCAAATCGAGATAACATTGGCTGTCATGAGATATTGTAGTGGATTGATTGAAATCAAGTTTACTTTATGAAAGCATATAATCAGCTTTTGGGAAGAAAGATTAAAGCTAGTAATGTTTCTAATAGGTGGATAGTTCACTTCAGAATCGGATGATGGAAGATAGTAAGAGCATTCTCCTTCCCTTCATTATTGGGCCAAGAGAGAGTCATCAAATAAGTGTAGAGAATTAGTGGCTGCACAGGATAGAGGTTGCTATAACTAGCGGCTTCACCAAAATCTTGTTGATGTCTTCAAAGGCATGTTGAGACTTATCATCCTACTTGAACTTGCATCCTTTTGACAAGTGCTAAAAATGGCTTGCATCTTGCCAATAACTTGGAGATAAATGGTCTTAGATGACAATGTCCTTGAAGGATCATGAATTGAGTTAAACTCTTAGATGTGGCATTTCTAAGATAGCTTTGATCTTTTTTGGATCTATTTCTATTCAGAGTGTCAAACAACAGAAATTTTCACTACTCGAATGCACTTTAGAGATTCATTTTGAGGTTATATTATCTTAACCATTCAAAAACTACTCACAAGTCAAAGGTGGTCTTCCTTTTTCTACTATGGACTACTAGATCATCAACATAACACTCAACTTGATGATGGATGAGTTCATTAAAGATCGGGCATGGCCTATAACAAAGATTCTCGAGGTTGGTGTTTCTTTCATCTTGGGACATCTTGATTTGGTTATAGTGAGATGATCCATCCATGAAAGAAAATTGCATGAGATGAGGTGATTTCCACCATTAATTCTAGTATAAGAAGAAACTCATCCTTAGGGCATGCCTTATTTAAGTCCCTAAAATTCTTTGTCCATTCTTCTTCTTAGCGGGATGATAGCTAACCAACAGAATATTCTTCATGATGAAACAGCCTCAATTTCTTGACTTCATAATTGACATTATTCAATCTCTAGTCACATGTGTCTAGGAGCTTAATAGGGTAGCATTAGGATCATTGCTAGCTTGTGGATCGTTAGAAGATAATTGCATCTCTTCATAACTTCATCTGAAGCAGGTCTTTAAACTCAGCAACTAACTAAGTCATTAGTTTCTTCTTCATTTAGCAATGAACTGATGTACGTCAGGCGTGGATTTTTTTCTATCCTGAGGTTGATTTCTTTAAACTTATCAATTATTGAATGAATCTCCTCTTCAAATTTTGGCGGTGCCTCTTTAATTTGGGGATCATCTGATTATCTGAGATTTCTAAACACACATTCTTATAAGAGTTGGTGTTGTGTGAGAAGAACCTATGGTTGGTAACTATTATGTAATCGTCGTCATCGAGGACCCATGCAATCCTAGTCTTGCTCTTGATTGTGTTTCCCTGCCTATATTGTTCCATAGATTTTTAAAGTACTCTAACCCATGCTTGGACCATGTATGAGGAACTAAACTTTTCTGTATAAGTTTATAAACACAAAGTGAGTAAAAGTCAAATGGTAATTTCATTAATTCTTTAAAGTATGCTCCTCAAGTTTTACATCAACTTCAGGACTTGAGGATGGTGATCTCAAAAAGAATCTCTTTTTGCTTCATGTCCTTTGGAAGACTTAAGGACTTCTTAACTACCAAACCTTCAACTTTAGAGTTGTAAGTGAGGTTAGAGCTAAGGTTCTAGCTTTTCTTAGTCTCACATAAACCGATTCAAATACTTTGCTGCGAGGCCTTCTTCATCTGTAGATTGAAGGTCACCTCCAATGGAATCTGTTGAGAGGGTTGGTATACTAATCATTAGATCCTCATGATGGATTCTAAGTCTATGTGAATAGTAGGGTACTCCATGAACTGAACAAAACTTGATTGATGGCCAACTAGGGGTCTCCCACCCCAGAAATTGCCTCTATGCTCGCCTCTACGGTGGAGGTTGAGCCATCTACTGTCCATATGATGAATGAATTGTAGGTGGAATGTGATATCGATATATTTTTCTTCAATTCCCCTTCTTGTGTACTTGGACTTTCATTTTTCTTTTCTTTTTTCTTTTATCTTTTCTTTTTCTTCATTTTTTCTTTCTTTTATGTTTTAATTTTTCTAAGCTCACGAGAAAGGGTGTTTTGAGGAAGATAGTAGGTCACATCCTCATAAATCTTAACCTCTCTAATTGAAAATGGATTTTCATCTCTATTGACATGGTATTCAATCCCATCTTTTTAAAACTTGATGCACTGATGGAGGGAGGATGGAATGATCTTGTTTTGATGTATCCAAGGCCTACCAAGCAAAGTAGTGAATGAAGTATTCAAATCAATGATGTAAAACTTGGCTTCAGTCTTCCAGTCACCTATCTCCAAAGGTAATGCTATAGAACCTAAAGCCCATTCACCTTATTCATTGAATCCTCTCAACATCATCCAATCTCCTTGGAGTGTGGAGATGTTGATCCTCAAATAGGCAAGGGTCTTTAGACTCATAATGTTCAGATGCTGCATCAGAGAACTGAAGTCAAAACCTATCCATGTCAATTGTGATGTAGAATAGTTGCTTTAAAGTCCCGGAAGAAGGTCTTCATCTGTGAAGGTAATCCCCTAAACTTCTTTTATATAATATGCCTCCTCCTATGGTAATTGTGTGCATATTTTAGGATCAAGAGCCTTGATTAATGATTCCCTCATCTCTTTGGATAAGACAAGGGTCATACATGCTTAGCTTAGATGGAAACTTTCTTAGATGAGAAAATACATTGTAGTCCACCTTGGGCTGATCCTCCATAAGCATATCCAAGGGTGGAGCATATTGTGGAGGGGCTTCTCGATCCTCTGTACCAATGACTTATTTTCCTCTATCTTGAGGTGCTGCCCTAGGAGGTAGAACCTTGTGACTATGGAGGTTGACTTCGATGATCTCCCATGGTAGGGTAATGGAAAGTTCTTCACACTCTCACCTATAGCTTCTCTTATGGGACCCACCAATTGATGATTCCAAGTCTATCTCAAGAGGTGAACCTGTATTTAGTAGGAAAGTCCAACTCAATTAGAAGGAAGATCAAAATTATTATAGTTATTTTGACTTGAAGAGTTATCATTAGGGAAGAAGAAGATAACCCATCAAAGTGACACAAATGTAATTCAGCTTTATTCTTCAATTTCTTGGATTTATTTGGAGGTACAAAGTAGAAATCAAGTAAGGTGAGTGGGGTAAGGGATTTGATGTCCTTATCCATCGATACAAGAGTTCTACTAGTAGAAGAGGAAGATCTAGCTAAAGTGGAAGAAGCCATCAATGTGGAAGCTATAATTATAGGTTGGAGGTTGGACTCAGTGGTTGCATCTTGGGCTATCCAGTCGACATCTTCTTCTTGTTGAGCTCCCCTTTCCTTGAGTTGGCAGCAACTTGCAAACCTTCCTTGATGTTGGAGGTTTGTGGCTAAGGGAACTGCAGGAAAGTTTCTTGATCTTCTAGATGATCTTCTAGAGGTTTTGGATAAGAAAATATCCAACCTTCTTTACTTTTGGAAGGATCACATGTATCCCCAAGGATTACCTTAATAGAATTGGATGGTTGTTCCACAAGGTATTCCTTTGGGATAACTACACAGTCTTGAAGTCGTGTTCAAGCCATTCTTGAATGTGAAGCAATCCTCCAAAACATAGCCTAACATATGGTGGTAGGGGAAAAAGTTAGGATCATGACTTTTGCCTACTTCCTTCAATCTCTCTTAGGTTGTTGAAAAATGCTTCTTTAAGAGATTCTTAAAGATCTTTTTGATTACCTCATCTTAAATGAATAAGTTTTGTTAAGCTTATTTAAAAGAGTAGGTGGACCATAGGTACTTGGCAGTGGGTATGCGTGCCACTCTTGTGATGGTATGGTGAGGAGAGCGGGCTGCGTGGTACTCTTGTAGAGGCTGGTAGGGTTGCCTCGATGGTGGTAAAGGGGTGGAGACTGTTGAGGTTGTGGTCTCTGGTGATCTAGTTGTACTTTCCCTTATCTATGTTATCCTACTCATGCTTCTTCTCATAGATGTTTTGTGGTTTGCTTTAGGCGGTCTTGAAAAAGGCAACTGTTTGGCTTTTCCTTGTAGACACCGCCTTGTTGATTAGCTTCTCAAATATTTTTAATAGGAGCTTAAGCATGAAGGTGATCGGCCATGGATATTCTTTAAAAGAATCTCAATGGCATGCTATTCGATAGTTGTGGCTCATTTCATACTTATGTTACCATCGAGAATATAATCAACAGGACTCATGGTGTTGTGCTATAATGAGATCACCTACTTTGCTGACTCCAACAAACCTCTTGATAAAGAGTTACTCTAACTTAGCAAATGTCTTTACTAAACCTTTGGGCAGTTCAACATACCAATTGAAAACAATCCTTGTTAGGCTACTAATGAAGAGGTAGAATAGTAAAGTTTCGCTACCACCAACATTACAATGGCCACAAGTGTGCTATATGCTGCCTTGGGTTTCCACTACCATCAAAGCTTTTGAAGGAAGGTGGCACAAAACCCTTGGGATATTAGATTGAATCAATTCTGGGTTGTCTACTTTGGATCAATGATCTTCCAGGGATTGAGCAACTTCCTTCACTTGTTGCTCAACCATGGATCGATGTCTTTTTTTTATATGGAGGTACTTTCCACTACCTTCCTATACCTAGTGCTACCTTGCTCAATGGAGGTAAGGTCTTGGGCGAATCCAAGATGCACAAACTCAGTGACTATCTGTATATATAGGATGAATGTGGGGCTTATTTGAGAAATCTTAAAATTGTGCTAACAAGTCCTCTAGCTACCATCATCATCTGCTCATATTTTACTTCAAGCGATATTAGAGGTGGGTTGGGTAGTGTCTTCATCAACCTCATCACCTATTTGCTCACTAAGGAGAGATCCTCAGGTATCTACCATATAGACGAGTCTCCCAACAAATCATCTTCATTGGGATCTAACCTTCTCCTCATCACAATGATACCCCAAAATCTCCTTATTCTCTACATAATATTCTATATCCTTGAGAGAATGATGATTGATGAGAACAAATGATCACCGGTGGCTTGTGATCAGCATGTGGTGAGAGGCACGGACCTCCTACTACTAAAAGTTAATCCTATGAGGTATACTCCTGGAAGAGACATACTCACACATTTGTCACTGGTATGAAAGGTGACATTGGAGGTTCCTATCATCATTAGATGGGCTATCATCTAATGTACCACCATCTCCATATCCTTGGAGCGAGTTGGTGAAGGGATGACCCATGCTCACCACTCCTCACACTACCACTAGAGTAGAAGGTCGGAGAGGCTCCTCTCCATAATAGGTGGTGTAGAGTAGGATCCCGTCATCGAATCACCAACGAGGTATGCTTCTCCCTGGATATGGCCTTCAAGACCTTTGATGGAACTAGAGATGTTGTGACGTGGGCTGGTGATGGCGGACGGGGGGTAGAGCGGTGTGGTGGATACACCATCGAATCTCTATGAACAAGATATCCTTTGTGGTAGGTCCAGATAGTAGGATGTTATTTGTATGGTCGATAGGGCGCGTTGGTGGAAAATCAAGTGGAAGGCACCAGCGGAACCTCCGCCTCTCCCTGGTAATATGAAGCATGTATGGGCCTCTCGGCCTCTCTAATAAATATGTTTCCCCATCTTGTGGGATGATGGATCTCAAATCTAATTGAGCTCCATATGAACGTCCATAAGCTCAGCTGGCGCAAAAGGCCATTGAGGCGCATACAAACTCTGCTCCAAGTAACGATCGATCTTTGGACCACTCATGGAGGTGATGTGTGAATCCTCTAAAATTCTTTTTACCTGACCCAGAGAGAGGATGAAATTGGTTTGCTATAACCAGTGGTGAAGTCAAAATAGAAAACTCCTCAACAGTTGAACGGGCTGCTGCCTCCATCTCCCTGACAATCCTAGTGTGATACCACTTGATCATGCAATTTTTGTTCCTTCGTTGTGTTCTGGTAGGATGAGAGGAGTGAGAGCTAGACCCGTACTCAAAGGTAGGGGAGGCAATCCCTGAGATCAAGGGAGCCTTAGCCTTAGAGTGCGATGAGGGTGCTTGCCCTGGGGGCGACGAGAAACCATAGGGCATCTTGGGGGGCTAGTGTGATCTATCACTCTGAGGGTGCGCTTTCCTCTTCAATGAGAAGATGTCAAAATCGGTAGATCAATCGGATGACCTTCTACCCGACCCTGGTCTCCACTTGAGGGAGTGCCCTCACATGTGATCCTTCCCTCAACCCCTACCAAAATGGATAAGGTGTGTATGATCCAATCAGGAAGTTGGCTGGTCAAGGCCAAATCCATGCCATGAGGGAAAGTGAATACAAACTTATGTGAGCCTCATTTCAATCAACTACAAAAAAAAGACTAGTTGTCTTTGTAACTAATTGTTAGAATCTGCAATAGGAAACAAACTTGGATCAGATTTTTATTTTTGTTGATTTTTGAATTTGATTCAAAAATTTGAACCCACATCCAACATCATGGAAGTGTTAAGTGGGGTTCAAATGGATTTAAGAAGATTTAGAAATTTGATTGAAAGAGAATTTTGAATATGAATCCAACTTCAACAAATTTGGGTATGTTGAAAAGTGGATTCAAATATTTTTAGAAGGGTGATTCCATAGGTTCATGTTTGTTTGAATTTAGATTTTTGATTTGAGGACCCTTTCCTTTAACAAATTTGGGTATGTTAAAGTAAGGGTCAATTGATTTTGTTTTTGAATGATGATTTTGTAATTTTACTCACTTAGCAAATTTGGGTATGCTAAGTGAAGTGTTTAAAAATAATTGTTTCTTTTTTTTTTTTGTGAATTATTGCTTGATTTTGAAAATTGGAATTCTCACTTAGCAAATTTAGGTATGCTAAGTGAAGAACAAGTGTTTTGTTTGATTTTGAAAATAGGATTCTTAGCAAATTTTAGTATGCTAAGAAAATCCTAAAGAGTTTTATTTATTTTCGATATTTTGATTTTTGAAAAAGTAGGATCCTTAGCAAATTTGGGCATGCTAAGAAAATCCTAATGTATTTCATTTTTTATTTTGATTTATTTTTGATTGAATGTGGAGACTTTACTTTAGCAAATATGGTAAGCTAAAGATGAAATTCCACTTAATTTTGTAAAATGGATATTTCACTTAGCAAATTTGAGTATGTTAAATGAAATTCCAAAAGATGTGTTTTAAAATTTTTATGTTTTGGTATTGTTTTGAAAATGAAAACTTCTCTTTACCAAATTTTGTATGCTAAAGAATGAAGTTCCAAAAGTGCTTGAAAATCTTTGGTTTTGAATTTGGAGATTTCACTTAGCAAATTTGATTATGCTAAATGAAGTTCCAAATACGTTTGGAAAATTTTTGGTTTTGACTTTAGAGACTTCATAGTAAATTTGAGTATGCTAATTGAAGTTCTCAAAATGTTTTTGAAAATTTTTTGATTTTGAATTTGGAGACTTCACTTAGCAAATTTGAGTATGCTAAATGAAGTTCCAAATGTGTTTGAAAAACAATTTTTGATTTTGGAATTTGGATACTTCACTTAATAAATTTGAGTATGCAAAATGAAATTCCAAATGTGTTGAAATTTTGAAAACTATGATTATTAAGTTTTAATTTTTGAAAAGAGGACTTCCATTCAACAAATTTGGGTATGTAGGAATGGAGATCAATCTTATTTTTGAAATGTAAAAATTTTGTTTTGTGTGTGATTATTGCTTTTTGGAAGAGGGAATTCCAACTCAATTATATGTGGGATATGTTTAAGTGGTATTTCCAAATGATGTTATTATCATTTTTTTATTTGGGAATGAAATCTTCATTCAATAAATTTGGGTATATTAAATGAAGATGTTCATATGTGCTTTTGAAAAATTTAACTTTATTTGAAAATGAAACTTTCATTCAATAGGTGTGAGGGTATTGAATGGAAAGGTCCATGTGAGCTTTTTGAAAGTTTTATTTTGATTTTGACTTTTTGAAAGATGATTGTTCATTTTATTTTGAAAATGAAATCTTCATCAAAATAGATTGAAGGAAGATGTTCATTTGTGCTTTTTAAAAAGATTGTTAGTTTTATTTTTGAAGATTCCTACATGTAAGGGTGATTTAAGAAAGTTTTTTGTGGAAATTATTTTATTGTGTGTATTTTTTTTGAATGAGTGTTTTTTTGAAAAGCAAGATTCTTATGAAAAATTTATTTTTCCCTTATTATTTTAGAATGAACCTTTCCTTATCATAAAAATGATAAGGAGGAAGTCTTTAAATGTTTTCTTTTTATTTAGATCTTTTATCTTTACCCATTGGAGAACCCACAGAATTTTAAGACCAACACGGAGTGATGTCCTAAAACCTAAGGATGTTGGCTAACTCAACTTAGGAATGAAATAAGCTAAGTTTTAATGGAAAAAAAGATAGTCTCAAATTCATACCAAAGTATAAACCCACTATCGATACTTGAAGACAACGATCATTTACCAAAGATGGAGAGAGAAATTGTCCCCAGCGGAGTTGCCAGAAAAATTTATGGTGAAAATTTTATACATTCCTGCATTCATCTATCCCCCTTTTGGAAAAGAGGATAAATGAAAATAGAAATGTATAAATTATGCCTTGTTGGAATTCCATGTAGATCCCCAGATATTCTTATTAAGGTGATTGGGTACAACTTTGAGGAGGTGTACTATCTTAAGAAAGAAGTTACCACCTACAATAGACCTAATCACTGAATAAGAATTCTAAGGACAATGAGTGCATATGTACCAAAATTCTTCCCCTACTTTACATGAAAAGTAAAGTAAGGTTTATTTTAAATCGGTTAGTTAAGTTCCCTATGGGGAAGCCCCATTGTTAATTACATCCTAATGAGATCCCTTAGGAATACTCGATTAAGGTAAATGATCATTGTCCAAAGATTTCAATAGGACTATCAATCAATTAGTTTATTTTGAAAGGTCAAATGGGGTTGATCAAGGAGAGAAAGTTATTATCAAAGCCAAAGGAAGATGAGTAGGGGATATTTACAATGATAGGAAACCTAGTGAGCATCTCAAACTATGCTATGATTAGATTTTACATTTTTAAAATTGATTTAATTTATTTGAGTTAAATTTTTCATTAGAAATTTAGGGTTTATGATTCCACAACACAAGATTATGGAAATGTCTAAGAGGTGAGGATTTATGCTTATGGCCCACAAAGAGGAGAAACAATCTCAGAACCTAAATCTAGGGAGCTTTGGCAAGGTCCTAAAGCACAACCTAAATCTAAGGCAAAAATGGGTATTTGGTTTATCTCCATAAGAGAGGACAAACCACCCGACTGCTTGGACTTAGAACTACTTGGGGGTGGCCACCAACTAACTCCTCCTATGATTTTAAATTCATATAGGCAAGTCATATACTTTATGCAAGATAGATAGGTTATTATTTATTAAGAAAAAAACTAAGTCCTTAAACTCACTCCCTAAAGAGACTAGATCATGTAAAGGTATGCTTCAAATGATCTAAATCTAATGCAATTTAGATTTCAATTTATTTTCATTTTGGAAAATTATTTTGACTCAGCTAATAGATTCATATGCCTAATGCATGAGAAATAAGATTATTGGCCAAAATCAGTGAGAAGGGAGGAGGTGTGTTTCCACCATGGCTCTCAAAGGTCAAGCCAAGTTTCTCTGGCAAAGGTGGAAGCCCTACAATCAAGAGTGAAAATAATATGCATTTGTGCATGATGCTATAAAAGAAGTACTCTTCCAGCTAAGGGGTTGCTAATTCTTTTATCTTGATTTTAGCCTAAGCTTTAGGCGAGGTTATGAGTTTTTTATTTTTAGTTTTGAGTTGTTAGATGTGGTAGAAGATTTATTTTGTTCTTAAGAGCCTAATTCACATCCAGGCCATACATAAAGCAAGGAAGAAACTAGGAAAAGGATGCCACTTAATGCATAAGCTAAACAAATCATCAATCAATTTATAAAGCTAATCACAAAAGAATAAGAGGTCATAGTGAAAGTGCCACCGCACAAACCAAAAAAATAAATTGTAGCCGAAGCTCTACCCTTATATAACCTGGATTACAAATGAATTAAATACAATAAAGAAAGGAATTCATTATTATGATGGTATTCAAGCTTCATTTTTTTCATTCTTCTTTTCTTCTTTCTTCTTTAGTTCCTACTTTTGGATGGGTTGGAAGATGGATGCTCCAAAGGCTTCACATGGTGCATAAGATGAGATCTTATGACCAATGTTCATCCTAATCCCCATAACAATCATTCTGAAATCCTAATTGGAAAATTTACATGAAAAGGAAAAGTAAATCTAGCAAACACCTGCAAAATAAAGGTTAGCTAAATAAATCACCAAATCCCAAGCATGTATATTAGACTTATCACCCCACACATGGGTGACTAAGTCCACCTGGCCTATTAGATTATGCTTAGGGTATAAGCACCTACAAAAAACCATTTTATTTTTTATTCATGCTCTTAAGCACAATCCTCAGAAGATAATGGTTAGACTAAGATATCCCCACCATACATTCTATGTACATTCATCCTAACATCCAGACTAAAATACATATCATAAAATAAAAGCAAGCATCAAACCATGCCTCCTAACCTAAAGCTATAAGTGGTGACTTAGCCTAATGTGTGCTTTGGAGGTTTGTGTGGTATGCTTATCTATGGCTTTAAGTTAGAATTTTCAAAGTGTGAAGCATGTTTAACTTAGAGGAGGGTTTCATTTAAGTGATTTAGTTATTTGGGTTGATTTTATTTCATGTTTTGATTAGGTTCAAGTGAATCCAATTAATTACTAAGTTATAAGAGAGGGAAAGAGAAGAGAACTTCTTCCTTCCCTAACCTAAGTAATTTCTAAAGTGGATTCATATTTAGTTTTATTTAGTGAATGGTTTAATTAGGTGCTTAATTAATCCTAAGTTTAGATGAACTCTAAACAAACCCATTCAAAAAGAAAGGCATTTTAAGATTAAATAAAATGAACTAAATTCACAAAACATACATCACTTCATTTCTTTCCCAACATGTATAACATGCATATGAATGAGTCTTAAGCATATCTATACACACAAATGAGAATGTTTAACACACTTTATGATGCATGCTAAGTGATTCATTTAAGAAAATTTGAAAGTTTATGATGCATGATTTTCATTAAGTAGCAAAGGGGTTTCTTATCCAACTTTCACATGCACATATGAATGTATGAATGGCATAAGTGAGTATGACGCCATTGTTAACCAGAGGTGTAAGGTAAAAAATCCTACTTGGGGCTACTTAAAGCCTCACAACCTTGGGGTTGTCCAGACTAATATACCACTTTCCTTAAATACAAGCATGTGTACAAAAGAAATGAATGGAAAAGAAAGAATGCAAAAGTTGTGTTAGTTGATTTATTTTTTTATGCAATTTATATGCAAAGATAGTATTCTTCTTCTTAAGTGATAGTATATAAATGAATAGGATATGGAATTAGGCAAGTGTTAGGTTCTTTTAAAATGAGCCATACACCTTGCCAAATCCTATTCAAAACTACACTAAGAGGAGAGAAGGAAAACCTACACTAAGCACATCCTTATATTTTACTCACATGCAAACTTATAATTAAGATATAAGTAACACACTTTTAGTTTGGATAATTGATTCATCTTTTTTGAAAATAATTTGAATTTAATAGTGATAATTGCCACTCATATTTTTTTACTTTAGCCAACACATGAAATTTGATATAAAGGAAATATTTTCATTTTAAATTTAATTTTGGAAAGATGCATGAAATCACATGACATACATATTTAACATGTTGGAGAAGAACTAAAGCAATGAAAGCCACATTCACTTTAATTAAATCTTAAAGACAATCTTATGAAATAAGAAAGCTTAAAGTAAATCAAAGTTTATTTAGTATGACTTTTGTTTGATTTTGAATTTGATTTAATTTTAAAATGTGGGTTGAGTTTACTATTCCTAACCCATTCCCATGTGTTTGACATTTTTTTTAATTTTTAGATGATTAGATTCATTTTATATTTTGATTAGTTTAAGGTATGAATTAAACATGTTAATTAACCTTACTTACACCACCTTAGCATAGTTAATCACAATTATGAGCCAATGAGATGACATAAAACCTATAAGGAATTTAAATTTTCAATGCACCTAGGAAGAAAGGGGCCTAATGCAATTTGACTCATGATTAATGGTTAATTAAGCTAAGGGGTTTAACTTAAGCAATTTCAAAACACCCCTCACACATATGAGTTGAGTTTTGATTTTCTTAATTGAACTTAAGGCTCTTAAACACCTAAGAATCTACCCAAAGTAGATTAATTAAGTTATGAAAGTTTTAGAATTTTAAGATATTAATTAAGAGGGTAATTATTAGCCTTTAATTAAAGAGGATTAAGAAAAGGGGTTTAGGGAATATCTTGGGGAATTTATTATTCCTAAACCTCTATTCACTAGATCAAACCTTAATCAACTTCAATAGGATTAAAACACTAATCAAACCCTTAATTATCCTTATTGGGGATAATTAGAAAATAAATTAGCAATTCAGTTAAGTCACCAATAAATCCCAAGAAATTAGGGAGAGTCATCCCCTAAAAGAAGTTTGATATTAATCACTAGATTAATTAGGGAGTAATTAGTAAAATAATATTTCTAATAAAACCCAAAATCAAATAAAGATATAATTCAAAATCCATTAAAACCAATTTTAGAATATTCTAGATTGAATTATCTTTTAGTGGCAATTTACCTCATATTTTTCTGATTTTTCTTTAGAGAGATATAAATTTTAAAGTTTAGAGTATTAATTAGAATTAAATAACCTTAATTAAATTTTAATCTAACTTCCCATGGTAGCGACTCGCTTTACACACATGAAGCAGCGAGACCACTTAGTGTCTTGTCATAGCCGTGGATGGCTATGCGATTGGTATCATATTTGATCAAGGATCAAATGTCAGGAATTAACCTAGATTTGAGGGATGAAATAGGATATAAAACATGTGTTTAATTTAATCCATCCAAAAATGTGGATGGATGACTAGAGATCTATCGTGCCAAATCACATCCATGGGGACTCCATGTTAGGCTTTGATCAGCTCGATTGAGCTTAGATGAAAATTTGCACCATCTAACCCTAATGGCAATCACATCTAATGGTTGAAATTTCATGCCATTAAACTTTGTTTCACAAAGGACAACACACATTGAGTTTAGTGATAGGAAAATGTCTAACCTCACGGTGATCACCGATTGATTCCCTTGGAGGAGCTTCACTGTTTAAGATGAAGGTGAAAGTATTAGCTCTTGAGGTTAATGGATTGCTCTATGGACCAACCCCTCCTTAGCTTCCTTGTGGCTTTGATGGAATTAGATCTCCCCTTACCTTTGGAACTTGAGAGAGAGCTTGCAGCTCAACTTGGTCCTCGTGGAGTGTGCAAAAAATTTGGTTGGGTAGTGTGGAGGAAGTTTGCAAATCAGCTCCCTATTTTCACTTGAGGAAAAGCGAATGGCAAATTCAAATTCCTTCTAGAGCTTAGGATCACTCAAGAATGGTTCCTATGACTCTCAATTGAATTAGCATCTATTGAATTCAAGTGGAATTAGGGGGAGTATATCTCCCCCTATGATAATCGAACGACCGTAACTTACTTACCATTTTGATCCAATTGACCCTAGACAATGGGTTGGTTGGTCTATTATAGATTTGCACATGGTCGATTTGGGCTAAGGAGTGGAGTAGTAACCTCCCATGTGCTTCAAATTGAGTGGTAACATGATTCCCACATGGCCAATTTGAGCCATGTGCTCAATTTTTTTTCCTTGGGTCAAGTTTGGCTGATCCAAACCCATTGGGTTTGGTGCACCACCCTCCATAGGGTTTACTTGACCTATTAGGAAGGTATCAAGTTGGTATGAAGAGGACTTGACCAAATTCCCCATGGATTTGACCAAACTTTGTTCTATGGCCTAGGGGTAGAATGGTTATTTGGCTAATTTTTAAATTTGAATATGTTGTGTATGTTGAGAAAATAGGTTTGGCCAAGTTTCATTGGATTTGGAGTTCATTTATTTGGTATGGTTTGGCTCATGTTCTAGGTCAAAGTGGGTTGAGTTGAAATTGGTCAAATTGAGCAAGGTTGGGTCAAGTTCATATGACCATTTGAAAATGTTTTGGTGGCTTTGGTTTGATTCAATTTGTTTAGGTTTGAATTTGGTTCATATGACTTCATTTAGGTCAAATGGGTCAAGTTGATTGAATTTGACCCATTTATTTTTACTATCGAGCTAGGTCATGGGTAGGTTTAGGTTTGGTTAGTCATATGAAGATTATGTTCTATCTTGTTTTCTAATCAATTTTGGTTAAGTTTGATTGATTCAACGCTTTAGGTCAAATTGGGTTCAAGGTCAATTGGAATTTTAGTTGGAAGTTAGAGGCTTTGGTCAAGTTCAACAAGTGATTTATGAATGACCCATTGGTTTAATCAATTTGGCTTAGATCAAGTTTTGACATATTTTGACCCTTTAGGTCAAGTTGGGTCAACTTGAGGTCAAGTGACCAATTAGGGGCGGTTAGAATGTTGACTTTGGTCAAGTTCAAATATGGTCATGAATGAACTTAGATCAATAGTGGTTTCAAATTTGACTATGATGGTTTTATATGTTGGGTTTCATTTTGGCTAGTGTTGACTTGATCAACCTTTGGTTTGACTTA